>VYXB01004225.1:923191-1056891 GCA_013397135.1 Pachyramphus minor | reverse complement strand
GGGACGGGGGCAGTGCAGCCCGGGGTGGGCACCCTGCCCGGTCCTGGGACTGCACGTTGTGCTTCTGCCCTGCTCTTCTCCACCCTGGTGTCCCAGTCGTGATGCTTATCCCCTGTCCCGGCCCAGTCCCCTATCCCTTCTCCCGGCCCTGTCCCCTATCCTTTCTCCCAGCCCTGTTCCCTATCCTGTCTCCCGTCCCTGTCTCCCATTCCTTTTCCCAGCCCTGCCTCCCATCTCTTCACCCAGGCCTGAACCTCACATCCTGTCGCAGCCTTGTCCCCCATCCCCTCTCCTAGCCCTGATCCCCCACCTGAAGTCCCATCTCACATTCCAGTGTGCTGGCTTGCAGCCCCTGGAATACCCTGATAACATGGCACATTGCAGACCCCGTAACTCTTCCCACTGTACAGAGTCCCAGGGCAGTGCTGGCAGTGTTCAGTCCTTGAGTGCAGGGGAGTTGCACATATCCCTGGGTGCTCAGTGTGCCAGGCTCCCATGTCTTATAAAACACGTCTGGACACTGTTTTTCATGGCTGCCTACTTGCCCCTGGCCCTCCATCCTTCGTGCCACTTGCCATCTGCGAGGCTCTGCGTGCTGCCTGCTTGGGGCTGTCACAGCCCTGGGCCAGCCCATGGCATAACGCTGGTGATCAGATTCTGTCCCTTGCACATTTTGCGGTGGTCGCGCTTCCTGGTTTGAGTGCACTGTGTGGCTCTGGGTCTTGCTTTCCAGGCTGCTCTTGCACCCTGAGTAACTGCTTTGGGTTATTTTACTTTCATTTTCTCAGGCTGAGTCTCGCTTTGCTTCCTGGTTACATTTCTTGGATCCTTTGAATGATGTGTCTGCTCTTGAAGGTGTTTGCAACAACTCTCTGCTCAATTTCGTCTGCACATTTAATTACAATTCATTATTCAAGTGAAAGTTTGGGAGATGGTATGAAAAGATACCCTGAACTTCAGCTAAGTTGTCTCTTGCCCAGCAATTCTTCTGGAGTAGCTCCTCTGGACAAGCTAGCATACATCATCCAGAAGCCCATTGCGGTGGGTATGCAGGCTCCTTCACCTGCCAGTTTTGTACTCCACTAGGGATAGGAACAGGGTTTATCCTGTACGTGGCTCTGGTTTTGTTGTCCTTTCTTGCACAGAAAATTAGTGGCTGATTTGCTCTACCCATCACCAGGGCCCTGGTTTCTTCTCGGTGCTGTGTGTCAGCAGGTTAATAGGTTCATCTCTGCACCGGCCGTGCCGGCCAGGTGACTGTGTCTATGTGGAGATGCTGTTTTTGCTTTCCCTGCAGCTGTTTTTGCAAGGCCTCTGCCTCATTTGCATTTTTCTGGTTAAAACCAGTGATTTTTCTCTTTTGAGTCATCTTTATTTTTGAGCCATCATTAATTTTCTCTCCCTACTTGTTTATTAATAGACCTTTTCACTTTTGTGCTGATTCTGCCTGGGTATATTTGTAAAGTCCTTTGTATTCCCCTTAGTACTCTGGCTGTTAACTCCTTTTGCTGGTTTGTTGTCCCTTTTTCCCCCTGCAGCTGTGAGGGGACACTATTGACTTACAAATCATCTTTCTGCCTGGAATGTTCCCGTTTTCTTGTTCCAGGTATCTCCTAAGAGCATCTGTTCCAGGTATCTCCTAAGAGTATTACAAATGAAAGGCATGATTGAAATCTCTTTCTCAGTGGCTTTGACACCTTTGCCACCTCCTCACGTAGCCAATGTTTGTTGTGGCTGCTGGAGAGCATCTTTCTCCTGGCAGCAGGGGACAGGGGGGTCTCAAATCCCATGGGGCTGCGAGCAGACGCTGGATGGGATGCAGCTCTTTGCTCCCTGAAGTTCTTTACTTTGCCTCATAATAGTGGCTCTGTGTTCTTGCCTTTGCTCTGTCTGTCTCCACCAGGTATTCAGGTCCTTCCCTGGCCCCGTCACCTGCTGTTGAGCTGGGTGGCCTGGGCTGGAGCTCTGCTGAGAGCAGGAGAGGTGCAGGGTAGTCAGAACCTCTGATAATCCTTAGCTGGGCTACCATATGCTGGTGTTGGTGCAGTTGATGAGTGTGCCATGGCACGTGCCTGGCATGGGATGAGTCCTGCGAGCGGCGGGTTCCCCAGTGGAGCTGTTTAGACTCTCCTTGTACCTGCCTTTTTATTAATCTTGTTATTGTAGTTATTTTTTTCCCCTTCAAAGAGCCCAATCTGCTGCAGGCTGTAAAGAGTGACATTGTGGTGTGCGAGCTGCATGTCAAGGCTGTGTAAGGTCTCCCAAGGCTCCTGATCCCCCAGTATTGCCATCCCTGTTCACTGTCAAGGCTTTAAGGTTATCTACTGTATTGATGGGAATATGGATTAAGTGGAATTAGAAACCTCGAAGGCTAAAAATACAGCTCCCTGCCAGGAAATGCAGCAGCCTGCTGAGGGGGTGCTGTGTGGCACCGAAACTTCTCCGGGAACTGGCATGCTCCACATGAGCCCCACAGCCCAGCATCCATGCCTGTTCCCAGGTTGCCTGAGCAAGGCTGTGGCCAGCATCTCTGCCTACAGCAGGAGAAGGTGGCAGGACCCCTGGTTTTGCTGTTGGAGCTGCAATGTAGGTGTCTTCACGTGCTGGGCAGGGATGCAGATGATGGAGGAATTCAGCAGTGTGCTGTGCAGTGGGAAGCAGGGTCTGTGACATAGCCAGCCCTGTCTTGTTCTTGTCTGTGGGGTCCTTCTCTGGCCAGATAGAGAAATGAGGGAGCAAACACTGGCCATATGCGCTGCAGATGGTTGCTGGAGGAGAAACGTGGGCTGGCACATCGACTGGGCAGCTCGCTGAGACCTCACAAACAATGCCAGGAGCACAAGCTCCCCACTAGCAGCATGAGCAGCGTGTTCCTGGGAACAGTGAAAGGGAAGCCTGTAGCTGCAGGGAGCTCTGGCTGCCACCTCGCTGATGCTCCAGCATCCTCCTGGCCATGCCAGGTTATGTTGTGCTGGGCTGGTGGGCTTTAGATGCCAGGCAGCTGGGCAGCACTCCCATCACCACTTTTACCACAATGCTGATCTGTTATGCTAGTTGAGTCCACAAAACAACAGGACAACACCTGGGGCTGCACAGGCGTTTTCAGGGATGTCCTGCCCATTGTTACCTGAGTTTGCAGGGCAAGCTTGGTCCTAGACTTTGGAAGTGGGAAGGTTGCCCTGCCCAGCGTAGTGTGAATGAGACCCCCATAGTGTGAATGAGCCAGGGCCATTGCTCTGCCTCCCAGAGCATGAAATATGTTGGTGCTGACCCGTGGCTGTGGCATCGATGAAGTGTGTAATAGGCTGGGGGCAGGAGCTGTGCTGCCCTGTGGGGAAAAAACAAAGTGTTGCAGCATCCCTGCTGGTGTGGGTCATCTACCACCTTGCCATGCTTCTTCCCAGGCTGCGGGAAGTGGCTCTTCCCCAGCAGTGTGTGGCAGGCAGAGGCAAAGATGTGCGGGGAGAGGATGCTCCCAGCATCAGCCGTCTGGCTAATGCTGCACCATCTGCTTTGGAGGATGAGGCAAGGTGAATGGCAAGCTTTCGAGGAGCCCATAAATCCTGTGAGCAAAGGCTCTTCTTGGAGGTGACATGGGATGTATGTGGAGCAGTGCTGCTCGTGGTTGCTCCCTGTACTGGAAATTCTTGGGAAGCGGAGCCTGGAGAGATCACTGATGCTCCCAAGGCATTTGGTGATGTGCCATGGGCTGAGGCTCTGGGCTTGGCTGGGAAAAGTCTTTTAGCAGAACATGCTTCAGTGTAGTTGGAAACTCTCTGTGGTTGGAAATGGTGATACTGGGAGGGCTTCCAGTGCCCCCTCCCCTCCGGCATCCGGACTGCCACTTGGTGAGAAAATGTATAATGCCTCGCTGTTGAAAAATGACTAATCCAGACCTTGGAAGGTTTGTAGGATATGTTCCTTTCTTGCGGTCGATAAAGATAAAGGGGATCGTTCTGCCAGCAAAATTAGTGTATCAAAGAGGGTGAAAAAAATGACAAGAGCTGCGGAGACAGAAAAATGACTGGGGCAGCCCTGGGATGGTGCCCAGCATCACCACGGCGCCCGTGCTTGCACCTCATGTTCCTGCCCACCTCCACAGCATGAGGTGCAGGCACAGGCGCCGCGGTCATGCCGGGGTATACTGCCCTGCTCGGGCTTTTCCAGCGGTTTCCAGAGAGCCATGAGAGACTCATCCATCATGCCAAGGCAGCCGTCTGTCCGTCCATCAGGAACAGGGGATGATGCCATGCGTCATGGGCAGCCCCAGCCACTTTCCAGCCAGTGGTTGGCCTCCCCTTGCCTTCCTGGCACCGCTGCTGGCTCTCGGTGAGGGGCCACAGAGAGCATTCGCGCCTTGGTCAGGGGCTCCGTGGAGGGGAGGCTAATGTACCGGAGGTGCCTCGGAAATGAGAGCCTTGGATGGGTTCCTGGCCCTATTGATCTGCCGGCAGTTTATGCATCCTGACATTCATAATCTCGGTTGGCGCTGATGGTCCAGATTAATGGGCCCAGGGGCTGTCCATCCGTCACTTCACATTAATTACTGAAGAGGTGTTTTTCCAGTGATTTACCTGACAGTGGCCTGTGATGAATCCCCCTAAACAGAGTGGGCAGTGATTAATCACGGAGCCCTGGCCCAGCCCCACTCTGCCTTCCCCTCAACCACAGTGCAGCCCCCAGCACCATCCGTCTCCATAAACCCTGTCTGATGCATATTTATAGGGGCAGGGGGGCCTGGCTGCTTGCGGTGTGCTTACTTCTGCCAAAGATGATGAAAAATAAATCTTTGTCAGGGTAGGGCAGCAGGTGAGCTGGGCTGCAGCATACCAGGGTGGCAGCCGTGGTCCCACACCAGGATATCCCTGGGCTGGGGATTGGTTTCTGGTATTCTGTGGCTGCCACAGGCTTCTCTGTGGTTTTTGATGCATGAGTAGTGCATGGTCTCTGTGTTCTGCTTTGGCTGCAGATGTTGACCTTTTGGGCTGGAGGGTCCCAAGTAGAAGCTGCCAGAGAAGGGCAGGTGCCCCAGTGATGCTGACAGGGTTTCCCTACTTCTCCCAAGCCTGACACACCCTACCAGAGGCTGTAGGGGGTGTGTAGGCCTGTGGGGTGCTCCGGGTGCCAAATTCCATTTGCAGATATGACGCCATAGGGCTTCACAATCCATCACTGTGTGCAGCTGCTGGGGGAGCAAGGTTGGGTGCTGGGACCCCAGCTCTGACCCAGGCAGGGGCTGCTCACTGTGCACTCAGCTGTGGGGCCGCTGGGATATGGGCAGGGCAGTGACGCTGTCTCTCCTTGGCAGGCAGTGGTGGCACCATGCAGCAGGAGGCAGAGGGCAGCCGGCCACGCCGCAGGAAGCCTGACATGGCCCTCTATGTGCCCAAAGCGCGGCGGGAGAGAGAGGCACAAGCAAGGGGCAGTGCACTGGTCCGGCACCACCGGGAACCTGAGAACCACCGGCTGGCACAGGACTCTTGCCTAGGCAGTGGCAAGGGGCAGAGGCAAAGCCCCCGTGCCAGAACACAGGTGGGCAGAGTGGTAAGGAGGGAGAGCAAGGCAGATACTGCCCTGAAGGAGCTGCAGGCAGCCTCTGCCAGGCAGTGCCAGAGGACGGGAGGCAGCTGCCCCATTGCACTGGAGAGCCTAGAGGCATCAACCCGTATGTGTGAGCCATGCCCAGATACAACTGTTGCCCAGCCCTGGGATGGGCAGGACAAAGCATCCCATGATGAAGGATTCGGAGAGCTCAGCCGTGGCCACCGGATGACAAGGACTGAGCCTGACCCTCCATCCCCACCAACTGCCCAGGCTGGGGCGATGAAGGCTACCCCCAAGCCTGAGGATGACCTCACTAGCCCAACACTGCTTTGTCAGACAGGACTGAGTGACATGTTAGAGCACCTGGGGGACAGCACCCCAGATCCAGCTGGGGACCTGTCCCAGAGCCTGAAAGAGGCTGTTTTGCAGTCAGCAGGAGTGGGTGACCAGGGCAGTGTGCCCAGGTTGGCAAGGGAGGCAGTGGCTCTGAAAGCCCAGAAGGAGGAGAGGGAGGAGAGTTGTCTCCTGGCAGGGCAGAGTGAGGGCTGCACCACTGGGGTGTTAGTGGAGGGGGTGAGGTGGCAAGGCATGGCTGAGCTTGCTGGAGAGAGCACCTTGTGTGCACCAGGAGCCAGCTGTGAACCTGTGTTCCTGATGGGTAGCACAGGCGATTTGCCAGTACTTCCAGGGGAGAGCAACCCAGGGCAGGGCATGGGCAACCCATCCCAGCTCCTGCCTGTCACAGAGGAGAGCACTACTGGTACCGGGAGTCCTGGTGGGGAGGGTGATCTGGTGGCTGCTGCAGAGGAATTGGGCAGCACTTCTGCCTACACAGACAGCAGCACTGGGGCTGAGAGTGGCCCAGGGAAGGGAGCACCCCTGGAGAACTGTGAGCCCCCACCACCCCTGGAGCTGCTATGCTGTGGTGTGGAGGGGCTCTTGCCAGTGTCCTGGGCCAAGGAGCTGGCAGGGGCAGATGAGGATGTTGGCTCACTGCAGAAGCACCAATGCACCCAGGAGGCTGAGAAGGAAGAGAGAGGTCTCCACAGCAGCTCCCCAAAGGAAGGACAGACCAGTGCCAGTGCTGGAACCCTGAGCCAGGCTAGCCCAGGTGCTGAGGAGAGCTGGGATGTGCTGTTCAACGATGATGGGGACTGCCTGGACCCACGCCTGCTGGAGGAGGTACTTCCTGCAAGCCAATGTTTGTGGGGATTTGCAGGGTTGGTGACTGCTGCCCACCGGGATCTGGGGGTTGTCTGTTCCTGTGTTCCCTGGGGTGAGTGCAGGGGTGGGCGGGCTGCATCCAGGGCATGCAGTTAGCCTGGCTGTGCTGCCTGCTGTCACTGCCAGCCATTCCTGAGGGCATGAGGTGCCTGTGGTGCCAAAACAGCTGAGACCTCCACCTTGCCCCCTGGCTGGTTCCCATCCCATCCCGCAGTGCTGGTGAAGGCTGGGGAGATTGTCTCTCTATAAATACTTGAAGTGCACCCAGTAAAACCTGCTCGAGTGCCATAAACTGCAACTGCACCCTGATGAAACCAGGGTTGGTGATAAAGAAATGAGCTGACGTGTATGGGCTCCCACTGAAACAGCAACAGGATGTTTCCTCGGCACTATGGCTTCTTAATCATCTGTGGCTCATTGCCATTCCCTCCTGCATGCGTGCAGCTGAATTTACTACAGTTGGCTGCTTAGCACCAGCACCCACACCATTTTCCTGCCATTCATGAAGAAAGCTCAGCTTCTGCAATAAGGCTGGATATCCCTTATTGCATTTTAAATCAGTAGCATCAAACCGGTAATTTTCCGAATGACATTAATGTACCTGAAGTAACAAACAGTGCTAATATTGTTACAGCCAGCATCTGTCCACCCTGGGCTGGAAGCAGAGTGTGAAGTGGTGGGTAGTACCTCCATAACAGTGTCTGTGAAGGGATGAGATTAACTCAAGAGCATCCTTACTAGGGGATGCTGATACCCACATTGTCCTCAAGGCCTTACTTGGGCTAGTGCGCCCTCTCTGAGCCTGGTATAGTGCTGAGATGGTGTATGGGGCACACAGGGCTCACCTTGGGGGAATGTGGAAGGGCATTGGGTACTCCCATCCTTGCCTGGCTGTGCTCCCCTAAACTGTGGTCCCCCATCCTCCAGCTGGGATGATCTGATGAATTGCTGCTCTGATGGAAGCTGGTCCATGTGGTGCTGGCTTTCTATGGTCTGGTGCCATAGATATGGCTTTGTCCTCCGAGTAGGAAGGTCAGGGATGGTCTGTGTTATGGTGCAGCTGTGGACAAGTTTGTGCTGTGCAGTACTTCAAGGAGTATCTGTATTTGCTCCCCCATGCACAAGCTCTGAGCCAAGTTTGAGCTTTCCAGGGAGCTTCCTAAAATGGGTGAAAAAGAACCTGAAATAGGATTTATCAATTAAAAGTTGCCATATTTGTCCACTGCTGATTTCCATGTGGAGTCTGGTGCTTACTGAGCCCTCTGAACTCTTGACAGGAGGATGTGGCTGCTCTGGGAGGGCACAGGCTCTCAAGGAGATGGAGCTGTTGTTAATTAACAAAAAGGACAAGAAAATTAGTAGTGTCTTCCTCGTAACCAAATCCTTATGCGATGCAGATAGCTGGCAGAGAGCAAGATTTATGACGTTCTGTGTGGAGGAGAGATTTCTGATAGCAGGCAGCTCTTTAATCTAGCAGGAAAAAAATACCATAGTGAGTGCCACTGGCTAGAAGCTGAAACCAGACAAATTCAGAGCAGAAATCAGTTTGAACACAGAGAGTAATTAAGTACTGCGACCATTTCCTTGCAGGCTCAGTGGACTCTCCATCAGCTGGTGTGGCATGGTGGGGGCTGCAGTGCATGTGTGCCAGGGACTGTGGTGTAAGGGAGCAGCCACCAACGCCCTAACATGCTCTGGCAAGGGTGCGTCTTTAGAGAGCAGTGAGATGTGATGGACAGGCTTCATTTTCCCTGTCATCTGTCTGTCCATCCATCAGTGAATCTTTCCATGATGCCTGCCAGGACCAGGGGCTGTACCCTGGTTCCCCCTCACTGCCCTGCCCCATGGCTGGGGAGCTGCAGGCGTGCTGCATGCTGGGGCTGGCAGCGCCAGGGGACCTGTTGAGCCTTGCCTGCCGCGTGGCTGAGCCCTGCTGCCAGACGGCTCCTGTCCTTGCTGCCCCGCCACACTTGGTGATTTGTGAAGGTCAAGGACTGCTCCAGCACTTTGTGGTCCTGCTCTCTAATCATCTCCCTGGTGCCTGGCACTACCTGAGTGCTCTGCTCCCTCAAGCGGCACTGCAGGGCTTCATTCTGCCAGGGAATGGCTCCCTCGCCTACCCTGAGCAGGCACAGGGTGCCCGGTGAGTGTGCTGCCCAGCACGGGGGTGATGGTGGGGCAGGTGGCTCTGCTGGCAGTGGTGGCCTGTTCTGTGAGCTCCATAACTCAGCTCTACCCTCCACCAGCATCCAGCCGTCCTGGCAGCACTCCTTCACCTGCCATGAATCCATCTTCCCCATAAAATTGTCGGAATGAGCGCTTTTTATCGACTGAGCTGGCTGGGATTTATGGACTCTAACCTTGCAGCCGTGGTGTGCTCACTATGATCGCTTAGGGGATCAGGCTGGGAACCTGGCTGAATTATGTACCTGTTTTCTGGCACCATGCCAGCCCCATGCTCCAGGGGGAACAGAGGAGCTGTCAGCAGTTTTGGACAGCACCTGTCCTGGTGTCTCAGTTGAAGCAGGACAGTGAATCCCCTTGACGGCTGGCACAGCATGGTTTGGAAAGCATGGGTGCAGCAAGTGATGCAGGATGGCCCACTGGGCAGGAGATGGTGTAAGGTGGCACTGGTGCTGTGGGACAGAGGGAAATAGGGGCTGGCTGCATCCCTGTGTTGTGGCAGTGGGAGGCTGCTGCTCATGTTTTAAAATGAAGGATGAAAAATGTGTGAGGTAGGAAAGTGCTACAGCCATCATCTTTTAGGGTTGGAGAAAGTGCCCCATTGTGGGATGCTACAGGCACACAACCCGTTTAGCTTATCAAGAAGATTGAGAAGGGACTTGATAACATTAGTAAGTGCTGTCACAGGGAGGGGACCAGGGACCGAGGGTTCTTTAATCCAGTAGAGAGGCAGAACAAGAACTGCTGGGTGGAAAGTGAAGTCAGACAAATTCAAATGAGAAATGAGTGTAAATTTTTAGCTGCACAGGTGATTAACCACCAGAACTTGCTCTTCAGGGGAATGCTGGCTTTTTCATCTTGGCATCTGGGGTGCTGGTGGGCTGCTCCATGCAGCCAGGGCATGCTAAGCCTGGTGCTTCCATGTGGCAGGAAGATATCAGTCTTTCCTCTTGGCATTGTTATCCTGCTCCTTGTTCTTCTGTAAAAGTATTTCAGGTCATCACATCACTGTGGAAGGAGGGGTGGGCTTGGAAGTCAATGCACTATTTCACCTCTGCCATTCCTACTGTGCCCCCAGGAGGGCCGCAGAGCGTAGCAAGTAAAAGGATGCTGGTAATGGGAAAAGCAAGTGCATGGCGTGAGAACCCTAGTCAATAACTCCTAATTCTCAATGCCATGAATCCATCTGTAGTGCTGGGATGGGGAGCAGGGGACTCAGCCACTTTCCGAGGAGTGCTTGCCATAGATTGGGAACTGCTCTGGGGTAGGTGGGCATGGGTTGCTCAGTGCTGTGCCTTTCCTACCACTGCAGCTCTCAGGGGGTGAGAAGCACCAGGAGAGCCTCCAGTCACCTCGCTTCGACTACTACAGGGCTGAACCCACTGCTCCAGACATCAGCGATGATGAGCTGCCACACGTCATCGAGATCTATGATTTCCCCTCAGATTTCCGCACTGAGGACCTAATGCGTATCTTCTGCAGCTATCAGTGAGTCTGCCAGCAATGCTGTGTCCCTGGTGCTGGGGTTCCCTGCCTGGGCTGTGCTCCAGAGCCCCGCTCACCAGGTGCCAATGCCTTGCTAACCTTCCCTGTCTTTGGCAGGAAAAAAGGCTTTGATATTAAATGGGTGGATGATACGCACGCCCTGGGCATCTTCTCCAGCCCCATAACAGGTACTTCTCCTGGTTTGGCTGGGTATGGGCAGAGGGGAGGCATCCCTCTCCGGCATCTGGATCCTGGGCATAGGGCTGACCCTGCAACTGAACTTGCTGCTCTCTCCCTGCAGCACGTGATGCCCTCAGCACCAAGCACCTGATGGTGAAGACGCGTCCGCTCTCCCAGGGCACCCGCGCCTCTAAAGCCAAAGCCAGGGCATATGCTGGTGAGTGATGCTGCCCTGTGCTGGCTTGTGCTGTTGTGCTTGTGCTGCAGCATCATCCTGATAACTGAGGAGGGACAGGGCAGCCAGCACAGCTCTGCAGCCATGCCAGCTGCTCTGTCCCTCCCAGGATGCCCCACTGATGTCCCCCATCTTCACTTTCACAGAGTACCTGCAGCCAGCCAAGGAGCGCCCTGAAACATCAGCTGTCCTGGCCAGGCGGCTGGTGATTGGTGCCCTGGGGGTGCGCAGCAACCAGACTCCAGCCCAGCGAGATGCAGAGCGGAGGAAGCTGCAAGAAGCTCAAGGTGAGTTTTGGATGCCTGGAGGGGCTGCAGGATGGGGGGACCCTACTTGTGGATGCCCCTTCACACAGTGTACTGGATGGGAGGGATTGCACTAGGGTGGACCCCAGCCACCTCCACGAGGAAGTGTGTGACTGTGGGGTGATGGGGACATGGTGTTGACCCTTTTGTTTCTGCAGAGAGGAAGCGCCTGGAGAACAAGCAGCGGGAGGATGCCTGGGAGGGCAGGGATTGAACCAGAAGGCTGCAATTTCAACCCCACTGGAAACCCACCTTGGGGTGCCTGGGCCCCTCTCTGTAGGCAGGCAGGACACTCTGAATCTCAAAGCTGGGACAGATCCTGCACCACATCCAAAAGCACTGGGCAGCTCCACCGAAAGGGCTGAGTGGGACACGTGCAGGATTGTTGTTGTGGGGATGCTGTTGCTGTCAGGCGTGGCTGCCCCCCTGCCCCAGGCAGGACCCCCAGGGCTGCCAGCTGCAGTGGGACCAGCAGGGGGATGCAGGAAACTCATCCGAGAGCAGGGGTCCTGTGTGGGGCAGCCCTGGCCACTGGGCAGGGCCTTGCGAATGAGAGTTTCTCTCCTTTATTTTGCTAATAAATACCATATATTTTATTTGCTTGGTTGTGTGGTGGCTCCTGTTTCCTTCGTACTGGGGAAAGGTATGCATGCTGGGGGCGCCTGGGAATGTCCACCCCTCCCAGGTGGTGGGTGTCCCCAGTGGGGAGGGGGGATGTGCAGGTAGGAGGGATCGGGCAGGGCAGCAGGCAGGAATGTGCTGGCAGGGACTCTGTTTACTTCCACAGAGCAGCTGTGGCCCCGAACAGCAGGGCCCTTGTCAGAACATGGGCAGGGCCACGTTCCTGGCCCCGCACAGGGCTGTGATGTGGCCACACTGCCAGCCATGGTGGGCTGGGGGCTTCCTGCCCTGCCCCGGGGTGGAGGCCAGTGGCTGGGACCTACCTTTGGCTCCTCTGCTTTGCATCATCTCTCAGCATCTGAAAAACAGCCCTGTGTGCCCCAGCACTCCTGCCCTGTAGCCCTGCACACTCTCAGGGCCATGACTTTGGGGCCCTTCACAGGAGGTGAGGATAGGAATGTTTTTCTGCCATCCCTGACAGCAGTTTGCATGTTTTTGGTTGCTGAAGGGCTCATGTGGCTGCCCCGTGTCCCCTGGCTGTCCCCCAGCTTGGCAGCAGTGGAGCTGGTCACAACCCCGTGGCGGTGGCTGCCTGCCCCTGCACTGTCCAGCAGTGCTGCCAGCTGGGAGCCTTCTCAGCCGCCGTTCCCGGATGTTTGTGGCTTGGCCAGTGGAAATTTCAGGGCGCAAAGCTGCTCTCATGTGGAAAACATCCTCCCCGCCATCCGGCATCCCTCAAGCCCTGACCCCGGCAGAGTGAGCCTCTCACCGGCACGTGCCTTGCCACGGTCTCTCGCCTCAGGCCACCCCACTGCAACACTGCTGTCCCCAGTGACTCCTCCACGTGCGGGGACCATCACGTGTGGGTGCAGCCTGTCCTGTCCTGGGTCAAGGTGGGTGCTGATAGCCCCCCACCCTGGGCTGGTGCCTGCCAATGAGGTGGGGGATTGGCAGAGGTGTGCAAGGAGGGGGGTGGCACTGCCCGGTGGCTGGCTCGCTGGGAAATGGGCAGTACAGAGTGGGCTGGTGACATTCCCTCTTATCTGCTGTTATAAAAAAAAAAGATACCATGTGGGAAAGAAACACAGAGAGCAAGAGCATGATATGCCCTGTCCCCACCCTGTGCCCAGGAATGAGGGCTTTGGGAGGCAGAGTGGCCTCACCACTGCTCCCATGGCTGGGAAGCTGCCAGGACAGTCTGGGAAAGCCCACGGTGGCTGTAGATACTGCGGCTGGTGGGCTGGCTGCTGGCCCATGCTGCCACAGAGCTGGCTGGGGTGTTTTGCATGCACAGGGTTAGCCAGTTCGGGGCCAGGGTGCCCTGGCTGGCGGAGACTGCTGGTGGCAAGCCAGAGCTGCTTGATGCCAGCCACACGCAGACAAACAGGGGCTGGTGGCACAGGGGGGATACTGCCTGACTAGGGACCCATTGTATAGACCAGAGTTGTTCTCAGCTGGGGACAGGCTCCACGGTCCTCATGGGAAAGAGTGCAGCAAAGAGAGCAGGGAATGATGGGGTTGATAAAGGAGTACACCCTCTCTCATAGCACAGCACCCTGCTCCCATCTCACAGCACCTTTTATTGAGGACAGGATTGGTGCAGGAGTGGCCAGTGACTGTCCTGAGTCTGCTGGAGCAAGGGAGGTTGGGCAGGCAGGCTGAGGTAGTTGTCCTGGGGGGCATTTGAGCCGTGGAGGTGAGAGCTGCTGTGGAACCTGGGCCGCTCTTGCAAGTCCCGCTGGCAGCACAGGACTGGGCACCCCTGGGCACTCCCCACCAGCCCTGGTGCTCATTTCCATCCTCTGCAGCAGCATCAATAAAGACAAAAGTCTGCAAGTCCCTGAGCTCAGTCTGGTGCTGCCAGGGCATGGGAGTTGGACTGTCCCACAGCACTGCTGGGACCGTGGTGATGCCAAGGGGTCACACGAGGTTGCTGGCCAGGCGTTCCCATCTCTCCAGGTCACTCACCACATCAGCACCGTAGGCATCACCTGGAGAAAGCAGTATGGGTGGTTATGGGAGAGGAACAAGGAACCTGCAGGCAGCCCCTGCCCTGTCACTTCTCCCACTCTGCCTGTCATGCCCTCTATGCTCCTGTCCCTCCTTACTCGTGTGGCAGCTGTGCATCCAGACACGCTGCCCATCATACTTGCACTGGCACCGCATCACGTTGTTGGAGAAGTCTGACTCAGCCACTTCGTGCTTGGGGTTCACAACCACCTGAGAGGGCAAGAGGAAGGGCAAGGGGCACCTCTGTCATGCCCTGTCTAGGGCAGGGCTGTGTTGCATGCACAGAGGGGTGCAGAGCTGCACTCCAACATGCAGGGAGAGGGTGCTACTGATGCTCAGGTAGAGCAGCCCCGAGCCCTGAGCTCCAGTGGCTTGGTGCCCTTCTGACCCTCAATTCCCATACCTGGAAGGTGTAGCTGCCCGGTGGTACATCAGTGATGTCAATCCACTGGCAGTCGATGTCATGGCGGTAGGTGTCCCAGCACCCCACACTCACACCCTGCTCCCCAAAGTTGGCACAGGCGAAGCGTCGCTGCAGCCCTGCAGGAGGGCAGGGAGGTCAGGGAGGGCACAGACAGAGCCCTTTTCAAGAAGCAGAATGAGGGGCTGCTGTCAGCTCTGCAGACAACACCTACCCTCGGGGCAGTTGGTGTCCTCCAGGCAAAAACTGGCCTTGTGCCCCTCCGCCACCTTGGAACCGTTGAGAGTTAGCAGATCATAATGGGTAAAGACCTCAATGCTGTGGAAGTGCCTGTGGGGACAGGGACTGAGTGCAGGGCTGGTGCCTCGCCAGGGAGCACGTGGGCAGCCCAGCTGCCCTACCGGGAGCAGGCAGCACCCAGGGACTCAGCAAATTACAGCCTTGAAGCCAAATAAAGCCATAATGACAGTGTTGACGTGGATGCTGTTAACTACCCTGGGTGAGACAGTCTCTTGGGACCATGCCTTGCCTGGCCCTGGGAGGGGGCAGCTCCTTGCCAGCCTCTGCCCATGGGTTACTCACCGGTGGCACTGGTGCCAGGTCCAGGCATGCCGCCCCATCCTGGGTCGGAAATCAGCTCTTCCCAGGTTGTGGATCTGGGAGGAGAAGCGGAGGAGGCGGCGGTGGCCATAGGGCCACTGCATTTGGTCAGCAGAGCGGGAGAGGCAGCGCTCCTCATGGGCACAGTACAGCAGCCCCAGGGGCCGGTCCTCCAGGTAGGCTGTCTCCTGCACCAGCTGGGCATTCATCACCAGATCTGGGGCATCTGGCATGAAGAGGATCAACAGAGATTGAGAAGGTGATCCCCACTCCACATAGCTCCCCCTACTCTCTAGGAGAACGGGGGTGCCCCTCCCAGCAGTACCCCATGGGCTCCTGCTACTCACGGGCAGTGCAGGTGACCCCTGCTGAGAAGCGTCCCCCGCCGCTGGGGCAGTGGACAGGGCCATGGCGCTGGCACTGCTGGAGGGCCAGCTCGGTGCCGGCACAGCGCACCCCGCTCATCACAACCCGGGTGGCATCGGGGCTGCCTGCCCAGTACCACGTCTCCTGAGCAGAGGAGGAGCACAATGCTTGGACCAGTCCTCCCACCTCCTGCCAGAATCCACCTGCCACCCTCCCTGCCCTAAACCTGCCACCAGGACTTTTTGCCCCAGCTGTCCCCTTCCCAGAGGCCCAGCCACCCCATGCCCACACCACCCATCCTGCAGGACCCCTGGCAGTCCTGGCCCCAGGATGGGAACCCACTCACCTGGAGGGCATGGCTGGCAAAGCCCAGCCCCAGCTGCCTGCAGACCACCATGGCCTCGTTCAGCCCCCACTGTGCACCGCACACTGCACCCCACTGCAGCTGTTCCTGCACTGGCACCAGCACCTCCACCACACCTTCCTCGGGGTTGCGGCCCCCGGCCAGCCGCACCTGCCAGCAGAAAGGGGTGGAGCTGGAATGTGGTGCAGACCCCAGCCCCCCTCTCAGCACTGCAATGGGATAGGCAGCCCAACACCTCCAGCTGAACATCTCCCTCACCTTCTTCTTCCTCCTTTTCTCCCCACTTTTACCACCAGCTCATCCTGCAGAACCCCACTGGGGTGCTGCTCTGTGCCCCTCCATCCCCTGGGTCACCCCAGGGCTGCTCTGAGCATCCATACCAGGCACAGAGCTTGGAGAGCAGGGGCTGTGCAATGGAGCTTTGCCTCTGGGGAAGAGACAGGGGCTCACCTGGCTCTTGAAGTCCATGTGGGGCATGTGGCAGCGAACGGCAGCATCAGCCTCATGCTGACACCCGCTCTGCTTGGCATCCTGGAAGCGGCACTCACCCAGGGTGCGCTCATGGCCAGTGCATTGTACATTGCTCATATGGATGGGCCCGAGACCTAAAGCAGAGGAAGGCTCAGTGCTCCTTGCTCCATGATCATCCTGGAGCAGGACCACCACCCTCCTCCCTATGCGAATGGGGCTGCCCATGGCAGGAGCAGACAAGGGAGCCCCATACCAGTACAGACTGGAGCTGCCTGAAGAACCCAGGATGCTCCAACAGGACACATTAAACCAGTGGCTTTCCCCATCATACCACTCCAAGTCCAGCAGTGCCCCAAGTCCATGCTGTGCCACCTGCCTCACCTTGTCCCATCTGGGCTCCCACCAGGGCCTGCTTCGCTGTCCCGTAGCCCAGCTGCCGGCACACCACACTGGCTGCAGTGAGGTCCCACTGCTTGTCGCACACGGTGCCCCACTGCCCATGGCGTAGCACCTCCACCCGGCCCTCGCCGGGATGGGTGCCTGCTCGCAGCCGCACCGGGAGCACCTGGGCATAGGGAGCAGCTGGTCAGCATCCCAGGACATGGCCACCCGCCTGCGCAAGTGCAAATGGAGTGGCTGGCTGTCCTGCTCAGCTCTGGGACCCTCCATCAGTGGGATGAGGTGTGGGGTTCTGCCAGGGCTCACCTTTCCTGAGGAGGCCTTGCTCTTGCTCTTGCCCTTGCCCTTGCCTGTGCCTTTCTGGAAGGCAGGGCCAGGGAGACAGCTGACGATGGCATGTATGCCGTGGGGGCAGGCGTGCTGGCGGGGGGCTGGTGGGTCCACCTGTATAGGGCAGCGGGCCAGGTGGGGCTCCGAGCCCTGACACTGCACCTTGTGGACCCAGAAGCTGTTCTTCTGGCTGAGAGTCTTCAGGCTGCCAAGGGAGAACAGCAGGGCCATGTGTCAGCATGGGTGCCAGAGACTCATCCCCACCCAACACTCACGCTGGGTGCCCACCCAAGATGCCCTGCCTGCCCTCCCCAGGGCTGAGCCTTACCTGGATTTGGAGTCCTTCACCTTCCTATTCCAGAGCTTTCTGTGGGTGCACAAAGCCAGGAGGTTGGGGGGTGTCATGCTGACACTGCACAACTGAACGCCCCCACCCCATCACTCCTGCCCTCCCCAGCAGGAGCTGGAGCTGAGGGGTCTTCCTACAGCGTGTCAGGTTCTCTCACACTGGCAATTACTGTGCCAAGCCTGGCTGTACCACGTGTCCCAGCAGGACTGTGTGACTCCTGGCATTGGTAGGGGCTCATTATGGGCTGTATTTATAGTCCCAGTCCGAGACAAGGGTGGAGGGATTGAGAGACGCTTCCCTTTCCCTCTCCTTTCTCCCACGCTTTGGCAGCCATAGCTGGTGACCATTCCCACAGTCCTCTGGATGCTGCTGAGCCCAACTCTTGTCAAGGCCACAAGAAGGGGACCTAGGCATCGCCAGGCACCTTGCCCACCCACACATTTGTGCATGACACCATGTTCCCTGACACCCCCTCCAGTCTCGTTCCCACAGTGTGCCCAGCCAGGCACCTGCCCCACATGTGCAGGTGCAATGCATATTTTCCCACATCCCTACCGGTAGAAGCTGGTGTTGATCTGCTTTTCGCGGGGGAAGCCCAGCATCCCACAGACCACGCGGCTGTTGTTCCTGGTCCAGCTGGCATCACACACTTGCCTCCAGCGACCATTGTGCTTCACCTCCACAGCACCCTCCATTACTGGCATGCTCAGCTTGGCTCGTGCCAGGATGGGCTTGAGCCGCACCTCCTCCAGGCTCAGCCCCGGCACCTGCCACAGTGGGCACAGGAGTGGGCGTGGGGCTCCATCATTGAGGGCAGGGTGTTCAGGATGGGGACAAGGGATAGGGTTAGAGGGACCTGCTCCAGTCCCCCTGGTGTACCCTGCTGGGAACAGGGAAATTCCACAACCCCTCACTCACCTCTCCCAGGTGAGCAGAGGTGGTGGCCTGGGGGGAGCTGCCAGGCAGTCGCTGTCCCGAGCACACCACACCAGCATCCTCACCATGGTGGCAGTCAGTGATGCCCCAGCCATTGTGGACACAGTCTGCCAGGGAGCCTTCATTGCCCCCACACCGCACATTGTCTAGCCAGATGGGGCCTAGGGAACACAGCACCATGGGCACCATCCAGTGAGTCCCACCGGCTGCCTGCATCTACAGTCCCCGGGGCAGGCTCCCCCTCTCCACTACCCTCCCCGGGACCCCCCATCCTTCCACTCTCCACTTGCCCCTTACCTTCCCCTTGGCCGTAGGTGGCACTATGGGTCCAGGTGATGGCTGCGGTGTAACCCAGCTGCCTGCAGGCAACGGTGGCTGCGTGGAAGTCGAAGCCGTCGTCGCAGACGGTGCCCCAGCGTCCCTGGTACAGCACCTCCAGACGGCCCTCTCCCGCTGGCCCCCGGGGTCCCCCCAGCCGCAGCTGCATTGGGGCCAGGTCCTGCCTGCTGGGAGCCACCCAGCACAGCAGCACCACCACCAGAAGGATGGGACTTGTACCAGTTGGCATCACCATGGTGGTTCTCCAGGTGGGAAGCCTGAGGACAGCCTGACAATGAGTCCTTGGGGATCATGGCAGGGGGGGGATGCTCCCTGTGCCCCAGGAGCTGGGAAATGGTGTAGGGATATCATGCCCCCTCGCACAGTGGTGACATCCCTGTCCCTCTGCTGTGGGGGATGCAGCTGCTGGACCCTGCCATACTCGCAGCATACCCCACCTCAGAGCTCAGCCCCAGCCCTGCACCCATCACTGGGTCATCCCACTCTGGCACAGTCCTTCCAGGAACCGACAGCCATGGGCAGCCCCACATTGTCCTGTGCTCTTGTTGCTTCCTGCCTGCCCCATGCTTGGGGACATTGGTGGAGGCCCCACAGAGCCCCCTTTATCTCCCGCTTGGATCCTCTGCCGAACACCAGGGTCCCTCCCCTCCCCATCCTGCACACAGCTCTGTCTCCGTCATCCCATCTCTTCCCCCGCATCCCCACTCAGAGCACTAGTGGGTTACTGACCCCCTCCAGGTGCCCAGATCTTCCCCCGCCGGGGCTACACCCGGCACTCACCCTGGCAAGGGATGGCGGTGCGGGACTGGCGGCGGTGCGGGACCGGGACTGCCAGCTCCCACGGCTCTTGACTCCCGCCGAGCACCGCCTGCAGCCGCTCTTATGTTGCAGCGGTGTGGGCCGCCCCGGGGGGGGGGCTCCGCCCTCCCGCCTCGGACCTGGAGCCCAGCCCTACTCCCTGCCCTCCCCCGGCCGTACTCCTGCCACACTGGGGTAAACGAGTCCCCGCCCCAAACCCCTGTCCTCCCCGCAGCCCGGGGGGGCTGAGGACTCCCGGATACCCCTACCTGCCGTGAGCCTTGACCTCCTCTCAGTCTGAACCCAATGGCCCCGGTCAGGGATGTTCCCACCATGGGTCTGTCCCCCATCCAGGCAGAGCATGGACTTTGTGGAGGCGGCAAACTATTACCCTAGGGACACCCCAAAAAGACACCCTTTGCCACTTCTCACCTACACAGTGGCTCAAATGGACATGCAGGCATGGGGTGCCTGGGGGTGCTGCAATGAGGCCAGGGCTCGAGGGGCACAGAGACCATGGCAGGCTGTGGGATGCCATTGGAAGTCCGGAGTACGGTTAGCCCAGGGCTTGGGGCATCACCTGGGCCATTCCTGAGCCAGGCTGGCTGTGAAGGTCCTCAGACATAGCCTTTCTCCGTGGGACGTAGAGACTGGGGATGCCCCCCTCCCGACCTGCCTCGGGAGCAACCTCCGGCTTGGGGTGCCGCCAGTCCCCGGGGCACCCCGCTGCCCACATGCCCGTCGTGCCCTGCCGTGGGATGGGGATAAACAGGAAACCCTGTACCCTGGCTGTGCCCAGGGACGGGCCAGGAATGTGCCGGTGGCCACCGGGCTGTTTGTTTGGAGTCAAAGCAGCTGGATCCTGCCGGGAGGAGCCAGGATCAACATGTCCGGGAATAGCCCGTGAGCTCATCGCCACGTCCTGCAAGAGCCTCCAGCACCTCTGGGTGTGCATGAGTGCGCGGCGCAGAGACCCCCTCGCAGTAGAGACGCTCATCGCAGCCCTCTGCCTCGGCCGGGCTCAGGGCATGTGCTGAAGCCTCTCCTGTGATAGTGGTCCCTGACCAGCCCCAGCATGGGGGCCACGGAAAGCCCTGGGGAAGGGCAGGGTTGCAGCCAGCAGTGAAGCCCGTGACTCATTTGTGTCTCAACGTTTTGGAGCTCAGTTGCTAAAATGTGAGGCCAGAAGTACCGTCAGTCTCCCCACCCGGAAGATGCTGGCAGGGGTCCAGGGCAAGTGGGTGCTGGGTACCGCTCCCAGCTCTGCCTCTGGTCTTGGGGACATCAAGAAGACGGCAGGGAGGGGGCTGGTGTGCTCTCCCACGCCTGGGACCTGCCAGCCTCACCCCGCAGCAGTGGGGACACTGTGTCCTACTGCTCATTGTGACTGTGGCAGGCTAAAGACACCCACCTTTGCCTTGAGGTGTCACCCAGTGAGCCCCTCATCTCCCTCGGGGCTCACTGGGTGCCAGCACCTGCAGTGCTGGGCAGCCAGCAGCGGCAGCAGCTAAAAATACGCAGCCGGCAGCAGGGCAGCCCCGTGCGCGGGAAGCTGTGGGCAGCAGGCGGGCGTGCGGGGCTATTCTCAGAGGGCTGCGGGACTATTCCTGGCCAGTCAATATTGATTCAGCCAGCTCAGGTGCAGCAGCTCAGCCTGTCAGCACCGTATTTAGGGCCTGGCTGGAGGCGAGGGGGGCGGCTGAATTGGGAGCATTGTCCGGGGGAGGAAGAGGGCAGGGAGAGGATGTGAGCTCTGTAATCTGTAGCCAGCGGCTCCCGGGCCTGCTGTGGCTGAGGGTTGGCCAGCACAGAGCATCTGCCCTGGTGATGGAGGAACAGAACCAGAACTTATGCAGGCAGCACCCAGCAGGAAAGGAGGAAGTGTGGGGCACAAAAGAGTAGCTGCCACTCCTGGCTCCTGTGGTCTCCGAGCTGCTGAGCACGTGTCTGCTGTACACACAGCTGCCAAGAGCTGGGGGACAGGGGACAGAGGACAGTTGGGGCTTCCAGGTACCAAACAGGTCCCAGGCAGCTCCCTGGCTGCCTGCTTGTTCTGAGCACCTTGGGAAGGTCCAGCCAGCCCAGAGCTGGGGGATTCCATACAAACAGCTCTGCATGCACTTGAGCCTGCATCAATGAGCAGAGGAGAGGGTGGGGAGCTGTTTTTCCCTGTTCACTGCTCTGGAATGTGCATGTCCCCTGTGGCACCTCTGCTGAGGCTGCACCACCAGCCACAGTGCAGCCCCTCATGTTGGCACGGTGGGAGCTGCGTGAATTGCTCTAAAATCACAGCAAGAGTGCTCATGACAGAGTCTGGGCCAGGGTTTATTTCCATGAGCACAGGCAGGGGCTCAGTGAGGCTTACCAGGGTCACAAGGTACACGAATCACTGCAGCAAAGCTGGGTTGTAGTAGGCTGGGAACAGCCCCCTGTTCAAATAGTAGCAGCTGAGAGCACAAGGGACCCTGCCAGACTGCACCCTCCATCTCTCTGGGGATGCTGCCCTGAGGTGCCTGGGAAGCAATATAGGGATGGACAAGGCTCTGCATGGGATCGACAAGGCTTGCTGCTGCCACAACCCTGTGTTGGTGAAGTCAGCGTCACCACTGTCATCAGAGGTGCCTGAGGTCCTTGAGGGCCACCTGGGCAGCATTGCGTCCTGCTGCTCCCATCACTCCTCCTCCTGCAAGAAAGCAGAAATGGGGTGTGGTAGTGCACCTCTTCCATATGCTCCTGCCTTCCTTCTGCAGCCTACCAGAAGGGTCCTTGCTCCTGGCTCTGCTCACCAGGGTGGGCTCCACTTCCACACAGGTACAAGCCAGGAATTGGGGACCGGTAGCCAGAGTAAAATGGTACTGGCCGGGCAAAATACAGCTGGTCCAGAGACATCCCTCCATGGAAGATGTTCTGCCAACAGAGCTCTAAGTGAGCTGGCTGTGCCTGGCCCAGGACTGTGTGCCCACCAGCACTGGCACCATAGTGATGCTCAGAGGTGACACGCATAGTACCCACTCCACCAGGCAGTCCGAAGATCCTCTCCAGGTCTGGTGGTGTTAGGATGTCCCTGCCAATGACAGATGCCTTGAACCCTGGGGCATAGTCTTCAATGCAGTCGAACACTAGAGAAAAATGAAGGGACTGGTGGGCAGCCTGGGGGGACATGGGAGCAAGCCCACGCGCAGTTCCAGGGCAGCTCAGCCCGTGGACAGGGACCAGTGCTCCTGGTTACTGGGGTCTATGTGTGCATTACCTACCCCTGTCTGCATATGCATTTCTGGCCTGCTCATCCCAGGACTGACCATCTGCCAGCGTGGACGGGGTGTACTGGGTGAAGAGGGACACAATGTGGCAGCCCTGTGGGGCCAGTCCTGGATCCAGCGCTGAGGGGATGCAGAGCTCGATCATGGGCCTGGGAGAGCAGTACACCGGCAGGGCAGGCAGAGAGGGACCCGGCCACCCCACACCTCTGTCCCCAGCACCACCTGCCATGGCTGTCCTCTCCCTTCCCCTGGGCCACCAAGGTGTGCCAGTGCAGGCTCCTACCTGTTGGAGGGGTGTCCATGGGTAGCCTCGGTGAATGCCTGATGCAGGAGGTGGGTGTTCTCACAGTTGAGATGTATGGAGCACTGGTGATGGGGCAGGGGCTGCCCGTCACAGGCATTGGGGGCAGCCAGGAAGTTGGGCAGCCGATCCACTGCCACTGGGCATGGGATGGGGAGATGGGGGAAGCCCAGCACAGCCTCTTGCTGAGCCTAGCACTGGTGTTCCTCCAGCAGGGATGGCAGCAGAAGTGTCCTTGAAAGTACCTACCACTGATTTTGGTAACGGGGGAGCGTACGTCAACCTGCCGGATCCGCTGGACAAAATCCTTTGGCAGCTGCTCCTAGGATGGGATACGCCGGTGCAGAGACTAACTGTGAGGGGCAAGTGTGGATGACATGCTGACATGCCAAGCCCCCACCAGCTCCATGCACACCATACCTGAGGAATGAGTTCCAGGAAAGTGATCTGGGGAGAGGCATTGGACAGCACCAGTTTGCTCCTCACCTCTGTCCCATCCTGCAGCGCAACACCCTGCGCCCGCCCATCCCTGCCCAGCAGCACGTGGCACACTGCCTGGGCAGGCAGAGGGGACAAGGCTTCACCAAGAGCATCCCTACTTCCCATAAGGATTGCAAGGCAGCTCCCCTCTACCTGACACACCATACCTTCTCAGCAAAGATGTGGGCTCCCCGGGCTGTCGCTGCGTGGGCAATGGCTTGGGACAGGGCTCCCATCCCACCTGCCACGTAGCCCCAGGCTCCCCGCCGTCCCTCTAGCTCACCCATGACATGGTGCAACAGCACATACCTGTGGTAGCAGGACCCTAGGTTAGCTGCCAGATGAGGGAATGGGTCTGTCCCCTGCATGGGTAGAGTGAGGACGGTGCCACAGCCCCCACAGATGAGACCGTGTCAGCTCATAGGATGCCAACTCAGTTACAGGGAGCACCCACCAGCCAGGACTCAACCTGACCCAGGGTTGGAGGTGTCCAAACAGCAAAGGGATTGGTGGGGCCCACCCAGAAGACCCATATGTCAGGGATGGCCCCTTGCCTAGTTCCAACCCCTGAGGCACCCTGGCAAGGCTGAACAGGCAGTGGGAGGGAGAGGCAGGGAGTCGGGGCATTTGGGTACTGGGGTGCAACACAGCCAAGCACAGAGCGTGGCACGGGGGGGACAGTTCAGCCATGAGCCCCAAGGGGAAGGGACCCTTACCCACTGCCAGGGGTGTGGGGGCTAGCCATGGCTCCAATCACCGCGTCAGTAGCCAGAGTTGCCTTCAGGGGCTCTGACTCAAACCACTGATCCAGGATCTGGCCCAGGAGAAAGAGAGCACACCAGGCTTGGGGTGGGAAACTGCCACAACACCCTTACAGGCAGGACCGGAGGCAGTGGGTGGTTCCACACTGCTACCGCTGGCACACACCTTGGAGATGGGGGCTGTGAGCACCTCATAGTAGCGGGGAAGCTGCCGCCCTAGTGCCAGCCCTGGGGGTGGAGAGGTGGTGTGAGATCTGCATTGCTGTACCAGGGCTGGCTGCTTGTGCCCCACTAAGTTTGGGGAACAGGCAGTGGGACCAAGGTGGGCAAGCCTACCAGAGCCTGCCAGCCCAGTTGGGGCTCCTAAGGAGGCTCCACATTGCCCAACCCAGGTGCTGGCAAACACCCCTTGCCATTGGGGTTCCCTGGCAGCCCAGATGTACCTGCCTGCAGCAGGGGTCGCAGGCCTCGCAGGTTCCTGAGCTGTTGGAGCAGGGACCCCTTCCCCAGGGCAGCTGTATCCACCGGAGGAGCATCCAGCAGTGGGTCAAGGGCTGACACCATGCCCCCCATGAATGCCTCATACTCAGGGTAAGCCTGAAAGTGGACAGAGAGGGAACAAGGACTGCACCATGGTAGGTGCAATGGATTTTACACCCAGGAGCAACCCTGCTGCTTCAAGGACAGGGCAGCACCTCGATGGCTTTGCTGTGCCAGGTGCATGCCCCTGCAGTACCTGGGCATCCTTCTGGGAGAACTGAGCAATCTGCTGTTGATTCTGAGCCATGTTGTGCCCCAGCAGGAGGGAGCGAGGAGGGCTCCTGTCCTCCAGCAGTGGGGTGAAGGAGTAGGGGTCCCGTGGGAGCACCCTCAGACCATGCTGCTACAAGACAGGGATGTCCCCGCTACAGGACCCACCCTGCAGAGACAGCCTGGCAGCAGGGGCACCCTGCCTGCATGCTGGGACGTGCTGGCAGACCAGCAAGGGGTGGGTGCCAATACCTGCAGCTCCAGCTCGGCATAAATTTGTGGCCGCAGCAGGCTGAGCAGGTAGGATGCCCGGGAGAACTTGAACCCTGGAAGATGTGGGGTAGAGGAGGGTGGCCACACCCAGGGCTGGTCAGGGCCAGGGTGACAAGGGGCATGCAGGGGTACCTGGCACGATCTCCTCCGTGACAGCTGCACCGCCCAGCACGTGGCGCTTCTCCAGCACAGCTGTGCGCACCCCTGCCTGCTGCAGGTAGGCAGCCTGTGGGGAGCATGGCATCACACTGCCCACCCCTCCACCACCCTCTTGAGCATGGTGCTCCCCTTCACCAGGGAGGGCCCCCTGGGAGCCCCCAGCCCCATGGGCACTGCCATGAAAGCCTCCCTTGGCCACTGTGCAGACCCTTCCCAGTCCCTGGCTGTTCCCTGGGGATAGAGGAGAGGCAGCATGCCATTCTTGGTACTTACTGCCACCAGCCCGTTGTGCCCTGCAAGGAGAGAGGGAGGTGAGCAGAGTGCAGTGTTGGGACGGTCCCTCAGGATAGGGCACCCTGCCATGCCTGAGGCATAGAGGAGCCATGGCCACCCGAATAACGGGCTCTGGACACAGGGATACAGGTGACAAGGGGCATCCTCCACTGGCCCTACAGCCCTGGCCCTAATGGTGCAGGGGAGGGGGACAGAAGTGCTCATTTGTGTCCTGCATGCTGGGGGGCTGCAATGTATGCCCAGCTATGCCAGACCCCTGCATTGTCCCTGGCACGAGGAACATTCTGGGGGTTTGAAACGTGCCCAGCACTGCTGTGGTCCCCACCTGGCCACTCCTCTGCCACCTGCTGTGGGGGAAGGGCAAGTGGAAGTCCCCGCTGCCTCCCCACAGCTCGATGCTTGCTCCCTTGCTCCGTTACCTGCCCCGATCACCACTGCGTCGTACTCCCGCTGCAGCCGCTCTGCAGCCCCGGCGTGGGCCAAACGTGCTCCAGACAGCCCCAGGGACAGATGCCAGTCCTGCAGCCAGTAGGAAGAGCAGACTGTGCTCAGTCTTGCCTGGATCCTGGTTGCCATTGCCCCACAGTGCCTGGCCATGGCTGCCCTGAGTCCCGCAACCTGGACTTTGCTTTCCTGGTGGAACTTTTCCCAGGGCTTCCGGGCATGGGGAGGAGATGTAGGGGCCCGCGCGGGGAACGCCTTGAGGCAGGGCCAGCTGCTGTGTGCCAGGGCTTGCAGGGACGCTAGGCAGCACAGGGACACACGCCAAGCACTGCCCCTGCTGCTGGCACTGCCCCGGCACAGTTTTGCTGGGGGCTTGCAGCAGGACTGGAGACCAGCCCCAGTGCGGAGAAGGCAATAGGGTCAGATCCTGTCTGGGGCTCAGGGACTCCCCAGACTACACTCCAGGAAGGTGCTGGGCAGGCAGGTGAGGGGGCTGAGAGCCTCCCCTCCCCCAGCCCCTGTTCTGTTCCAGGGATGATCCAGAAGCACGTGGCTGGGGTGATGGGCCAAGCACTGCATGTCAGAGTGAGTGTGCCCCACCTTGAGCAGGCAACCCCAAGCAGGTGGGGACAGCAGGAAAAGGGGCAGTTTAGGGAAGAGCTTGGCTTTGAATTCAGTGCTATTGCTCAGCAGGGCAAATTCCTGCCCAGCAGGACGGGGCAAAGGACATGTCATGGTCCAGTGCTCACTGAAGAGCCATCCCCAGCTCCAGGGAGCAGCATGGGAGCAACAAGGGGCAGTGGCTGCCCAAGTCCCTTGTGGCTGGCCTCATTCCTGACTGTGCCCAAGGTTTCAGCATGCACTGAGCCCGGACGTGCCTGGGACACACATAAGCTGCCTCAGATTTACTTGCTGTTCCCAGAGGAGCTCAGACCTGTGGCTAACCAGAGCCTGGGAGTGTGGGTGCAGGGAAGGGGGTACAGGCCAGGATGTACCTCCCCAGAGCCTGCCTAATCTCTGAGGGCCCCACACCCCACATTTGGGGGTGAGGGGGAAGGGGGATGCACCCTGGACCATTTCTCCATGCACGTTTGGCTACACTATTTTGAGCTCCGGCCAAAGCCAAGCAGCAATGCCAAGTTAACACTATAAATCCTGCTCTGGAAAAGCCCTTTTCAGCAAGATGGTGATGTGCCAACAACTTCTCAGCACCACTCTCTGCTTGTCCCTAGAGGCTTCTGGGTGGCAGTGAAAACCCATGGAGAGCAGGGAAGGGGGTAGAGCCAGCCCTGCCAGGCTGAAGGATGGGAAGGCTGCCTGTCACTGCCTGCAGACACAGCCCACGGCACAGACATTGAGAAAGCAGCCCAGGTTCCTGGAACACCCACACCCACTTTAATCCCCAAGGTGGCTGGAGGCAGTTCAGAGCAGAGGGATGCGAGATGGCTCCCAGAGGCGCCGGGCCAAGTCGCAGGCCTGCTGGACCACAAGCTCAGAGGGGATGATGCCCAGGTGCACAGTCAGCAGCTCGTAGCACTTCACTACCTCTGCCTGGTGGTTCTTGCTATAATAACGCAGCAGCTTCCTGGGGAAGAGAAGACAGAGGCCTTGGCAGGTAGAATGCACAGAGGCACCCCCCTTCTAGCCATCTTCCCTTTAGAAAGTCCTTTGCAAGGACACAGAAGAACCATGGCACCAGACTGGGGAGGTGGGCTGGTGCAACTCCAGTGACACCACAGCACTAGTATCATCACCCTGCAGTGACACCCTGGTGAGGACATCACTCACAGGGACCCCCACGCTAGCCCAGCTTTGAGCCCTGGTGCCAAACCACAGGGCTGGTGACTGCTCACCTGTAGTATTCCCCTGCCAGCATCCCAATGGGAGCAGAATCATCAGACAGAACTGGTACCTCTATTACCTCCAACTTGTAGCCCTGGGGAGAAATGACAGAAGAGGGTAGAAGCAGGGATGGGACTGCCGAGGAGCCAGAGCTGGCTGTGCCTGTAGCCCCTTTCCCTGCCCCAGAAGGTGCTGGGGTAGAGGGGCTCAGACCCTTTCTGGCCTCACATACCAGCTCATTCTCAAACCAGAGGAAGTAGGAACAGCAGTAGTCACCATCCTGCAGCATGAGCGTTGTGTAGCCCTTCTGTAGGTATCGCCGGGCCAATGTGATCAGGGACCAGACCTGGGGAACAAGGGACACCTGAAGCCTGAGCAGAAAATCTTCTATTACGCCCCCCTCGGGTGGTTCCCATGCCACCCCTAGCCTCATGAGCAGTACCTTTCTCTTGATGAAGTTGGCCAGGGGACCCTTGCCCAGTTCTGAGCTGGACTTCTCTGTCACGCTGAGCGACGGTGCCATCATCTGCCCGGCTGTGCGGTCCACATAGATAAAGTGCACCAGGCCAGGAAAGTCCTCTAGGTATGTGGGGTGGGTTAAGGGTGCCCAACAACTTTGGTGCCCTTCCAGGACAGCCCCTGAACCTCGGGGAAACTGCCTTCACCCACCACACTCCTCCCTCCCCTTGACCCTGGTGCTGGGGGAAAGGGTCCCACTCCCACATCTGCTACCCCCTTGGGGACACCCCCTCCCTGGGCTGTGTTCCCAGCCGCAAAAATGGGTATGACACCATGGTGATATTGCGCCTGCTCTTCACCAGAAGAAAGTCTCGCCAGTCCAGCAGCTTATCCCTGATGAGAAGAGGCACGGTGAGAGTCCAGGACCCCCAAGTCCCAGCACAGTTGGGTTTGGGGCAGCCCCTTGGTGATGCTGGCCATCCCCATGCACTCACCTCATCAGCTTCTGAGCATGGTCCCGCAGCCCCTGGGACAGGCTGTGGCCAGCAGAGGTCAGGAAGAGTTGGCGGTACACAGAGCAGAGCTGCCGCTTCACGCTGGCCACTGCCTGCAGCAGCCTGAGCCAGGAGACACAGAGAGTACGGAATTTGGACACTGGTTCCCCAGAACTGCAGAAACAGCTGTGCTGGCGCCAGCCTGGGAAAGGTGCCTGCCTGCTTTGGAGACTTTCCCTGGCCACCCCCTACTCACTCCAAGGAGCTCCCAGGCTCACTGCGGGAAAATATCTTGTTCTTGAAGTCCAACCAGGTGTTCTGCAACTAAAGAGACAGGACTGTGTCAGACTGTGGGGACAGCAGGACCAGGTCCTCATGTTCCCATTCCCACCTGGATGTCCTGTCCGCTCAGCTTCTTCACAAATTTATCCATGCGGTGCCGCAGCTCGGCCAGGAACGGGTAGGAGCGTGCAACTCCTGCCTCTGGCCCCTCTTCCAGCTTCTTCTCCAGCACCAAGAACCCATCCAGCAACTGGTATAAGGTAATAGCCACCTGGGTCATGGGGCCCTGCCAGGGAAGGGAGACGTGGGTCAGGCAGGACTTAGTCCAGCATCGGCTCCCTCACCTCAGAGGCGGCTCACCTTGGTCAGTAGCACGAGGGAGATGCCTGGCCAGAGTGGTAGGCAGTGCATGGTGTGTGGCAGCAAGGGGCAGTAACCTTCTCGCAGGCTGGCATCCAGGAAGATCCTTCTGGGGTTTGAAGCTTCAGGTACCAGAGGCCCCAAGGTCTGGAGCAAGTCCTCTGCCATCTGGGGAGAAAGGGGAGATGCTCAGCCCTCCCTGCAGATGAGGCAGCCTGCACCAACCCGGGATGCTCTGTAGGGACATGGCAATGCCCAGAAAGCTGCAACCAGGCATGACAGAACTGAAGGAGATGAAGGGGCCATGCAACAGATCAGCAGCAAGGGAAGTGCCCAGGAATCCCAAAAGAGCACCAGACAGAATGGAAGACTGTTGCAAAGACAAATGTTGCAAATGCCTTAAAGTAAGGCCAACGCTTACTTGCAGTGTGTGAAGTCCTGCAGCATCCATCAAAGAGGCAGCCCAGAAAGCCCAGAGGCAGCAGAGGGAGACACTGGACTGCTCTGAGGCAGCTCTGATTTCTCTTTGCCAACAGCTCTGGACAGAGAGACTGTAAGCAATGCCTCAGAGAGGGCAGTCAAAGCTGTCACAGTTAGGCACAACATGGGGGACACAGGGCAGCACCCACAGCTGCAGCACAGCAAGAGACAAGTGCCAAGGACTGAAGATCGCAAAGAGCACAAAGAGCACTAGGACAGGCTGATGAGGTGTGGAGCCAGGACGCATTGCAGGACTCTGTGCTCACCTGGACATCTGCAGCATCTGCCTCCCCAATGCTAAGCATCTCAGCGCCCTCTGACCAGCTCTCACTGGCTGCAGGGAACACAACAGCAGGTCGCTCTTCCCACCAGGCCCCTTCACAGCCCCGAGCCTCTGCAGGGCTGAGGGCACGGGGCAGGGCTGCTGCCTAGCTGGGCACTCACCTGTGCTGTGTCTGCCTGGAGAGGGCTCAGGTGTGTAGTAGACCTCGGGCACAGATTGATCGTCTGTGTCCTGCGAGTGAGAACGGATACGTCAGCAATGGGAGCAATGCAGGCAGCCCTTCCAGCATCCCACCCTACAGCTCCTGATCCCATGGCCTCACCTGGTCATCTGAGTCCTTCTCTGCAGCTCCATGGGAGCCAGGGCCACTCACAGGGATGCTCTCACTTCTCTTGGGTCCCTCAGGGAGAACGTTCCCTGCCATGGACTTCCAAAAAGAGGGAAAAAAAGTTAAGCCCTGGCTGCCAAGGAATCCCCCCACAGGAGCACCCTGACCTGCTCTGGACCCCAATCCTGCTCTAGATCACCTGGGGGCTAAGCTCCTCCTCGGCACTCTGGCTGGGGTACAGGTCCTGCACCAGCAAGATGAGGACAAGCAGGTCGGCCGGGCGGATGGAGCTGGCATTGCGGCTACAGGACAGAGAAGGGAAGGGTCAGCCGGGAGGACAAGTGGTTGCTTTGGGGAGGGCGGTGGGGCCAGATGTACCTGGAGTAGAAGGCCAGCAGCTTGGTGTGCACCAGAAGGAAGGCATGGCCTACCTCGTCCCCACCACGCTCAGGACTGGTGTTGATGTACTGCACCACTTGCCGTTCCAGGAACTCAATGCACTGCTCACACAACTGAGGGTGGATCAGCCGTTCCACAGCCTGGGATGCAGGTGGGAAGAAGGCTGCTGAGTTCCCCCAGACCCAGCTTCACAGCCCCAGGGGCAAGTTTGAGCTTCCACTGCTCCAGGGAGTTGCTCCAAAGTCCCCAGCCTAGAGCCTTTCCTCACATCCTGGGACTCCATGCAGCCTCACATCCCTGGAATGCCCCAAAAGAGAGGGACATCCCGAGGCATTGGTACCTCCACTGCAAAGCTCTGGTCCTCCTCCCTCAGGTGGGTGTAGGTCTCCAGAAGGCCCCGCAGCAGGCTCCATACACGCTCCCGCTGCTCTGAGTCAGCTGGCCGCAACCTGCACCGATCACAGAGTGTGAAGTGAGAGGCAGCTATCACCTCCCTCTGTGGGATGGACACTCCAAAACCCAGCTGCAGTCCAGCAGGCAGGGGGTCTTGCTGAAAAGAGGGCTCCCAGTTTGGAGACACCCACTCCCACCCCTCGGTGCTGTATGAAGGCACCGCGTGGCAGACACCCCAGAACCCCGGCATGCCAGCCCGTGCCGGTGGCCGTGCCCACTCACTCCTTGCGGATGAGGTGTGAGTCGAGAGTGACGAGGCCACAGTGAACCTCCACCAAGCGCCGCAGCACGAAGAGTGTCCGTCGCAGGTCGTCCTCAGTCTGCGTCCCGTCGCCGTTCACTGCGATGTACAGGCAGTCCCCGAACTGCAACCGGCAGCGGGGTCAGGCGGGGACCGGCCGGGGGTCCCCGGTCCCCGGTGCCGGTCCTACCGTCTGCAGGACGTGGAGGTGCCGCCCGCCCTCGGTGGCGAAGCAAGTGTAGGTGTCGGCGAGCTTCTCCAGCAGCGCCGCGCACGAGATAATGAGGGGGGCGAAGAGGGTGTTGAGACTGTCCTCCAGCGCCGGTCCCTGCGCCACACGCTCCCGGTCAGCGCCCACTCGCGACCGCGCACCCCGCGCCCCCTTCCCCGCACCCGCGCCACCCCGTCCCGCCCCACCTGCCCGGCGTGGGGCGACCGCAGCCGGCGGAGGAAGGCGCCATCGGCCCAGTAGAANCGCGCCGCTTCCTGCTCCGCCGCGCGTGACCACCGCGCCCACGCGCGCAGCGCCCCCGGTGGCCCGGCGCGGCATTGCACGGCGGCACCGCTCCCGCCCCGCCTGTGCCCGTCCCGCTCTCGGTCTCGGTCAGCGAACAGAATACGCCGGCGCGGTTGACAGCCCAACTTTATTACATCTCCGATAGTGCCTGGGCGCGTCGCGGCTGCTCCTGCCCAGGACACCACCCCTCTCCTAGGCAGGACACGCTCTCGGCCCCCCTCTCCGCTCCGGGACGTATAATTTAATTAGCAACATTTCCCGCCGCGGAGCCCGAGCCCTCCCGCTCCCGAGGGCCCCCGGTGTCCCCTCCCCCCGCCCGCCCCCCCCCCCNCCGGCCGGTGCGTCCCGCGGCGGGCCAGGCCGGCTAGCGGCATCCCGGCGGCAGTAGAGGGAGCTGCTTCCATGCGCTTGCTGCACCGGAGCACTGCCCGCCTCCGGGGAAGGGGGTCCAGCTGCTGGAAGGGTCGCCACCTCGGCAGTGGGACCAGGGGACCTAGGAGGGTGCCTGCCCCGGGCTATACCAGGGCTCGGCACCCCAGCCTTCCCCGCAGCCAGTGGGCACTAGGTCCCGGGTGATTCTTGCAGCTCATGGGTTGGGTGGCAGCAGGCCCTGCAAATTGGCTGTCGCACTGCTCTGGCAGAATGGTGGTCAGGGCACGTGGAGCTCTGCGGTCACAGGGCGCGAGTGGGTGCCAAGGCAGAGGACATCCAGGGTGTGAGGATGAGGGCATGGTGTGGTGCTGTCCAGCATGGCCCTGCGGCGAGGCTGCGTGGGCTGCCAAGGAGGCAGCACGACCTGGGCAGTGTGTGGGGGCAGGAGTGGGGCTGGCAAGTCTATTCTGGGCCACGGGCTATCGGTACCGACAGGCCAGCGCGTTCACATTCTTCACCACATAGAAGCTCATGGTCAGCGGGGGGATGACCAGGGTGCGGCCGGCCCGCAGAGGCCGAGGCTTCAACTCAGGGAGGGTCCCATCGTCCACCATGGCCAGTGGCTGCCCGTTGAGCTGGACCAACCTGTGGGACCAGGAGGGGGTCAGGGCAGTGTCATTGAGGATGGGGCAGTGGTGGCAGCCCCAGACACGGGCATCACACTTACTTGGAGTGAAGCCCGTCCTTGCCGTAGGGCTGCAGCAGGTACTGGTGGACAATCTTATCCCGCAGCGTCCCTGCCAGCTTTATTTTCTTCCGGGAGCGATGCAGGTTGATGATGTAAAGGGTGATGGATCCCCGAACGTAGTTGTGGCTGCAAAGGGGAGAATGGGAGGTGTGGGCTGCTCTGCCATGTGCCCTGGGAGCATTGCCTCCAAGGAGGAGGCTGGGGACCTCTGCAAGAACTGGCCTCATGTAGCCATCCAGATGTCACTATCCCAGCTGCCCCTCTGCAGGCAGATGCCACCTTTCCATCACAAAGCCTGGCTCTGTCATGACACCTTTCAACCCCTGCTCCTCAGCTAGCGGTGACAGAATTTAAGAGGGTGCTACAATGGTGTCCAGAGCAGGGGTGATGGTCCCAGGACAGGCCCCCCCCCAACCTTGCAAGGAGGAGGCTGAGAACGGAGGGGAACTCTGTATGTGAGTGGCATCTGCCCCCGCCACCACAGGCACCTAACTGACAGGTCCAGACACTGCTCCTCTGTCCCTTCCTAATCAGGCAGCCCCAAACAAAGGCTATAAAGCACTTTGCACCTGTCAGTTACTGGACAGGGTTTCCTACTGAGTTGGAGGCATGTTGAAAGCATCTGGACTGTGTAAAGAAACAGTCTCTCCTCCTCCACAATAGCAACTTGTGTCCGCGGAGGAGGTGGCCGCCCCCCCCCGGCTCGCTGGGGTGCTTTCAAAGACCTTATCAGAGAAACAATAACCAGGCCAGGCTCCCCGGCAGCGCGGCCCGGCGGGTAACCCGACCGACTGGGGGCCCCTCGTGTGAAATCCACTCCCTTGATCTCTGCTGCTCGGCCTGCCCGGCGGCCACTTCACCGGTCCTGGATGGCCCAGTTCCCAGGCATGGGCTTGCCATGACTTTCATCGGAGGCTTCACCACTCCTGTGCGCTCCCTTCACTTTGACAGCAGCCAGAGTACCACCTAGGTGAATACCCTGGGAAGCCAAGCTGCCTTGCCAGCAGGCTCCTGCCCCAGAGTGTCCCTGTTGGTCTCCATCTCCTGGGGGCACCGCTTATCCCACCCTACAGCCCACAGTCTCCCTTATTCCGCTTACTTGTGGTAACTGGTGCAGTGGGCATAAATCCGCAGTTTGTCTCGAATGACCCTGCCGGGGCGGGGTTTCCTTTGCAGGCCGGCCACGTGGATCGCTAGTACCTTGGGACCAATGAGGCGCTTGTAGAGCAGGGACAGCCAGTAATCCTGGGGGGCAGAGGGGACAGTCAGCAGCACAGCAGCCCCCCAGCTCACAGAGTGAGCTGGCAGGAGAGGCTGCTTGCAGCCTAGCCTAAAATTTTGGCTGTTGGGGTGAAAATGTTGTGTGCCAGACGCCTGCCTAGGGGTGAGCTTTTTTTGTGTAGTCCAAGCCATAATGGCATCGCTGTTTCCAGGAAACAGATTAAGGGAGAAATACATGGATACCCTCTAAAGAAGCTCAGCTTTTGGCTGTGTTGCTGAGCATGGGGAGCAGCATGAGTGCCCTTGCACGTTCCCATGAACCCACACATAGCCATGCTGTGGACCTGTGTACCAACTCCAGCTGATGCATGCAGGAGGGTGATGTCTCTGGAGCAGGCTCTTCCCCCACTCTCTACACAGAACTGGAGCACACTAGCTTTTCATCTCTCTTTGTGGCACAGTGGATTCTGGGACTGCTGAGGGTGCTCAGCTTCCCAGAGGTGTTTTTCCCATTTTAAAGCCTCCTGTGGAGCATGCGGAAGCCACGCACTCCAGAAATAGGAAGCGTTCAGACCCTACACACATGTGTAAATATTGCAGCCTTAATTACGTCACCACATACTACTTTTTCCCTCAGGGCATGGCCTTGCTCAGCACACAGGATGGACCCCAAGCCTTGGGGAGGGAGGCGAGGCTGTGTGATGATGGAGGCTGCTGCCGGCAGGGCCCCCCACTCATCCGCTGCAGGGGCTGGGAGGTGTGTGATAAATGAAGCAGGGTTGTGGGAAGGGAAAGGACAGGCTCAGGCATTTGCCTGTTTTTCTGCAGGATGGGGCTCTGGCCCCATGGCTGATCCAGGCACACCAGGTGATGCTGGGGAGTTGGAGTCGCTCACGCTGCTTCTCTGGGTGCTGCCTGTGGGTGTTGAGGCACTACCACACACATGAACACTTTGGATAAACCCCCTCTTGTCCTAGAGGAACCATATGTCCCAGCGCAACTGGCATGATCTCCCCTTCCTGTTGGAAATGTTGAATATCCAGCAGTGATAGTCACACTGGCTCCAGGAGCTGCTCTGCCCATCAGTGTCTGACTTCGTTGCACAGTGAGGAGGAAAGGAGCATTGAACAAGCAGCCTATGGCTCTGCATATTGCCTGGGGAGGTCAAGGAAAGCCCTGTGTGGTCAGAATAGTGCCAGGAAGGGGCCTGCCACCCCAGAGAAGCAGATGGGGGGTGGGGGGGAAATGGGGTCTTCTGGGCCCCAGCATGCAGGGGAAGTGCAGATCCCTCATTCAGGTATGAATCATCTGGGTGAAGAACCCTCACACAGCCCCTGATGAACACACATTTTAGGTGAAGAGGTCCGCAGATAAAACTGAGCAGTGGGGCAGCAGTGACCAGCATCAGGCAAAAACCCACTGTCCAGATTGGACTGCCAGCCCCATCCTCTCTCCTGCACAGCTCAGCAAAAGCAAATCTGTTCCATCAGTGCTTGGCTGGCCTGGCAAAGGGAGATCCAAGCACACCTCCTACTTTCTAGGTAAACTTTTTCCACAACACTTGAGGAAAAGCCACCTCCTGATCTCCTCTTGCTGCTATCAGTCAAAACCATGGATCTTTGTGCTACACCAGCCTGGTAACTGCTTACCCTGCAAACTTTGGGCCCTGAAGTAGATGTGAGGTTGAAGGGAGAGGCTTGTGTAGCCTGAGGAGGCTCAGCCACAAGGCCATAGCTCCCAGGGAGTATGAGCTGCAGTTGCTCAAGGCCGCATATATGTGCTGTCCATAAGGCATATGGCACTGTCCCTGACCCTGCTGGCTGGTGGAGCTGCTCTGCAGCCTGGGGATGTTCCTACCTGCACCAAGCTGTAGGGGCTCTGCCAGCCTTCCCCTGCTGTAGGAATCTGTGCAGGCCCATGCTGCTCAGGCTCATGGCAGACAGGAGAAACACTCTGGTGAGACACCCTGATTAGTGGGCATCATTAGATGAGTAATTACTTGAATTTACAGCTAGGCCAAAGGTGAACATAGGATGAAGTATTTAGTCCCATGGTCATGAGTTAAAAAATAAATGAGTTTGGTGTCCTGACCTACTTGTCAGCTCAGGTTCTTAGGTAATTCTAGCAGCCCCTATGGGGTTTCCCACCTCCCCTCAGTATTTCCACTGATGAGATGCAGCTTTCACCCACAAGTTATGGGAATGATAGAGGCCAGACACTTGGTGTCTGCCCTCAGGATTTCCCTATGGGTCTCAAGAGGTGGTCTGCAGGGTGCTCTTGATGATTTTGTCACCATGGAGGACTGGCACCAACAGCTCCAGCCTCCATCTGAGCACCTGTCCCTCTGGGCTGTGTGGTCCCCAGTGGTTTGCTGCTTTGACATCAGCATCCCCTCCACTCTCAAGGCTCAGCAGCAGCAAAGTTTGTAATGTGGGGGCACGGGGAGTTGCCCAGCCCCATAACCTGCCCCAGTTGTTGCCAAATCTCCCATCTTAGCACACACTCATCCCAAGTGTGCTACAAACCCTGTAGAGCTGGGGATGTTGAGCCCTAGGCTCCTGCCATGGTGGCTCATGGGCAGGGCTGCACCATTCAGTGTCTCCTGGGCTGGGCACAAGGACAGATGCTTTCTCTGGGAAGTGTTGGCTGTGGTTTGTGAGCTTCTGGTCCAGCTAAGAGTACACAGCTTTTCTGAGAAAAAAACATGCAGATGCTGTGAGATGGGTAGGGCAGTCATCAGTGATGCAGGGTGAGCTGTTCTGCAAAGTGTGAGATGACCACGGCTGAGTGTGCAGTATTTTGGTGCAGGCAATGCCTCCAGGGTAGTGCAGGGACGCTCCTGTCCTTCCACCATCTGCAAGAGGTGAGGGGGAGAGCAGTGATTTTACCTTGCCTTGCTGGCAAGACTAGCTCCAAAGTGTCAGTTTCAAGAAGGATGTGAAAATACCAAAGAGAGTTCAAAGGAGGGTGAGAAAAATGACCCACAGCTGAAAAAGCACTTGAACTCTTCAGATCAGTGCAGGGAAGCACTGAAGACAGCTGTATCTTTTTGCATCATCACAAGTCCTCTTGCGTTAGGGGCCAAAATCACGTTATTTGCAATAAATTACCAGGATCTGGTGACACCACACACTTGGATGATAAATTATACACACATCTAGCATGATGGAAACAAACCTGCTGGGTGCAGGCACCTTCCAGATCTGGGCTGGTGCTCCAAGGCTGCTCCTTCTACTGGCCAGTGGAACGAACCCCAGTCAAAATCCCACCAGGGCTGTAGGGCACCTACAGCTACTTGCTCCTGTTCAAATGGTGACCAGCTTCAGAAACAGTTGCTCTTGAAACCCAGCTTGGCTGCAAACAGCATGGTTTTTCTGCTAATCAGTGACCTCTTCCTGGGCCCCTGACAGCAGCTGGCACCCACTCCTATGTGACAAACCCTGTGAAAGCAAGTTCCCCAGGCTGGCAGCACCCACATATCCCTTGCAAAGACACGTGCCCGCCTTGCAGTGTGGAGTCAGACATTCTATCAGAGGCAGCCCAGGCAATGCCCGTGGAAATGAGTGGCTTTTGTGCAACTGCAGAAAGGATTTGTCTTTTGGAGGGCTCCCATTATGAGGGCTGAGCCAGCAATACAGCTGTAATGGTAGAGGAGGAATAGCAGACGGGAAGCTGGTTTGCCATTAGTCCCACAGGAATCAAGGAAGCTTTCTTGCTTTAATTACTTTGCAGACCCATTAAGCAGTGCTACAGGTGAGGAGCGCCTGAAGGCAGAGCCCTCCTGTGCTCCAAGTGGTCTTCCATCCAGGACCCCTGATTCATGGGCAGGAGGGACACTTGTCTCGAGTGAGCTCACAAGTACGGAGCTCAGGTCAGCCTCATCTTCTGAGCCCCATGGGGCCAGTGAAGACCTACAAGCTTTTCACTAGACAGGAAAAGCTCAGAGGCTCCCACCTGATCTCTTTGCACATTTTACTTCATTGCTGGAGCTTTTGGAGAGTTCAGCTTTTGGAAACAAGGCTGATAAGGCAGGCCCTTAGAACTATTAACCAGACCCTCCCACCTCCAGAGCCATCAGGAGGACTGGAGGAGCGTATCCCCATTCTCTCCTAGAGGCAGCAAAGCAGCTCTACAGCCCACCTGAGTTTGTTCAGCTCTGTGCTCATCACATGTGAGGTGTTTCCATAATCAGAAAACCAGACTAACAGAGCCATAGCCCTTCAGTCCCCTGGGTCTGTAACTAGCAAAGGCAGCTGAATTTCAAAGGAGCAAGTTGTGACCCCGTGGTGCACAGCCTCCTCTGGCTGGGGCTGTCGGGGCATGGCTCTATCTCCCCAAGTCACCAGCAGCATCAGCTGCCTGCTGCTCACCCTATTCCTTTTCCTCTTGCTTCTTCCATCTTCTGAAGCTGCCCAAGCTCTTCCTCCATGCCTCTGGCACACTCCAGTCTCAACAGCCTGTTACAGATTGCTCCATTCCTGTACCTTCCCCTCCATTTTTCCACAATCCAAGCAACGGGAGATTATGGCTGGCTGGTTTGAACATCACGGGAGAGACCTTCTTTCTTTTATCACTCTGTTAAGCCCAAAGGCTTGTTTTTTGCAAAAACATCTTCCAGAAAATGGTGATTGTGGTTGTGAGGATTTGGAGAGATGGAGAAGCTGCCACTTCCCAGGGGGTCTGTTTCAGAAGTTAAACATCCGCATTGTTAACAATCCCACTCCTTATTTTCGCCTTGAATTTGTCTGGTTTCAGCTTCCAACAAGTGGTTCTTGTTCTCTTTTTTTCCAGTAGATTAAAGAGAACCTCAGCATCCAAAGCTTTCTCCCTGTGGAGTTTCTTACGTCCTGTTCAAGCCATAGTAAGTTGCTGCTTCAGCATGGCTGGACTAATGCTGCTTTTAACATTATCCTTGAGTTTTATGTGTTTTTTGGACTGTTGAGTTTAAGGTTTTCTCACCCAAACCCGGTGCAAGGTTCTGTGACAAGCTGGGCAGGGCAGAGCCTCACCCCAAAGGGAACATTTGCTGAAGTCAAAAACATCAGCTTCAGACACTGATGCTGCCCTCACGAGCTCCCATGTTCCTACCCTCAGGGGCATGAGCTGTTTGCCGTTTTGCACCCTCCTTGTGTGGAGGTCTGGAAGAGCTGAGGACATGGTGAGCAGTTGCCTACAACATTTGGTGCTGTACTAGGGGAGTTTGCTAGTGAGCACCATGAGGGACACTCCAGAGAGGGTCTCTGAATGGGGTACAAGGCTCCTCGCCCCAAAAAGGGAGTCTTCAGGTGGACTGGGCTGCCAGGGCCTGGTGACACCAGCAGGGGACAACAGGGCCAGTACACACAGAGAAGCTGCAGCAAAGTGGCCCCTTGCCTCTTCCCTCTGCTCTGCCCACACAGCCCTGACCCGCCTTGGCAGGACAGACACAGACCTTTGCTTTAAACCAGAAACCTCCAGCTATGAAAGGTATGGCTGACACTTCCTTTCATGTTGAGCCCCAGTCCTGGCAAGTGCCCACCACCAGTACCTCAAAGCTGCTGATGTCTGCTTGGGCATCTGTTGCTTTCACCACACTGATCCTCTTCCTTCCTGCTCTAACGGCTGAGAATGCCTCATCTCACACCACTCCTTTTTGCATCGTCGTATGCCTCTACATCTTCCTGCAACTTTCTCTTCCAGAAAGTACTCTAAGGCTGAATGAGGGACTGCCAGTCCCCCACCCAAGCACCTTTTGGCTCAGCAGGAAGAGAAGGCAAGTATGGTGAGGGAGGGCAATGGCTCTGCTAGCCAAGGCAGGAGCAGCTTTGTAGAGCAGACCAGTTGCTGCTGTGGCTGTGCTGTGTGCTCTGTGTGCTTAAGGTGGCTTATGGCAGGCTGTTCTTTTCTGGCTCTGCAAATTGAATATCTACTCATGGCTTGGGAAAACAAACCTGGTTACATTTTACAATAGCTTTGCAATAATTTCCATAGCACAGCATGTGGCGGCAGACAGGAGAGTCCCTCTCATCCAAAATAACCTGGTAACCTATGTGCCCCCACGGACTCAGAAAGCAGAGTTCTCAGCTGCTGATGCCATCAGCACTGGAAGCTCTGTCTTTGGATTGAGTATTAGCCCCTCATCCCACAGCCCCTATGGTCTCCTGGAGCTGTGCCAGCAGCTTAACCAAGGCTCAGATGTGCACCACACCTTTCCAGCCTTCAAGCCACTGCACCCTTCCCTCAGCTCCTCTCCCTTGTCTCTGTCTCTTCTGCACTTTTTCTCCATCCTGGAGGAAGACTGAACACCAACGCAAAATTCCTGCTGTGGGAGCAGCAGCTACAGGAGTCACTGCCAGGCACCAGTGGCACTGAGGGGACAGTCTACCCAGGCATTGGGAAAGTGGCAAGTGGGAAGTGGCCCCTGCCTACTGCCCTTCATAAGCTGGCCCCAGTCAGTGGCCTCCACCTTCCTGGGGAGCTGAGCAGATGGAGGAACAGCCAAACCTCTCTTTTGTCATCACCTCTTCCTAATAGGGCCCAGGCAATGGAGGCTACAGGGAGTGGAGCTGCCAGATTAGTAAGCTTGGAAATCAAACACAACTTTTCTGATTCCTGTTCTTCCAGAACACCAACCTTTCCTGAGAAGGGTCTTGATGTCTCACCTCCTCCACAGCTCTGGTATGGCTCTGTCACAAGGTGGGCAGCACTGTCACTAGCATGGTGCTTCTGGGAGATGTGAGTAGTGGCTGTGTCCATGCTTCCAAGACGAAGCCACTGCTGCTGGTCCCAGATGGAGTTTGTCTCTGCTCCACCCTCCAGTGCAGGAGGAGCAACCCAGCTCCAGATTTGCACATGTCTTGGAGCTCCAGTGGGTGTGTGCCAGAGCTGCTAGCTGCAGCACGACTGATGTATTTGAGAGTCCAAGCATATGCCTTCAGAGACCTTTTTTCTAGTGCCCTAAGAGGGAAAGGTCCCTTAACTAAATGTGACAGCAAGCAAGAGTTTAGGTGCTTTAAATCTGTCTCCTTGTTCACAGATAAAATGGTCCTCAGAGCTAACTTGGAACTCCTGGAAGGATGAATGCAATGAGAGTGCAAAAAGCAGACAGTGCTTCAGTCCTTGAGACAGGGTAGAAAGGACAAGGCAGTGGAGGGGATGCCCCGCTCAAACCTGCTCTGGGCACTTGTGCCAAGGCTGGCTGGGAGATTTCTGCAGGGCACCATTTCCACTCTGCCTTTCAGCGGACTGTGCTTCAGCTTGACTTCTCATGCCTTTCCCACATGCACACCTGAACTGCCCAGGATTTGATCCCTCCCTCCCACACCAGAGGGAAAATCTTGTACCAACAGCTCCTGCCAGTCCTTGTCTCTCCCACCTCTTTAGGCGTCGCTCCCACCAGAGCTAGTGCAGGGCAGATGGGGGTGCCATACACCCGCGCAGCACATTCATGATCACCAGGAACAGTTTCCATGTGCGAGCTCCATTGAACCTGCTCTCTCTCGCTACCCTCTGTCACTCCCATACTTGGGACCACGCCTCTGCCTGCATGACCCGTGGCACACTGCAGTCTGACCCAGTGACCCTCTCCTGGACGGTGACCTGAAGCTGAGGGTCCTCGGGGGAGGAACAGCAGCCATAGTTCTACTCTGGCAGCTCAGACAGCTGCGTGTAGAGCAGTGCTGGATGTGCAGATGGGCTGGGGCAGCAGCAGGGCTGAATTCCCCTGGCCCCCAGGGTGGGTATGGGCACAGGTGGGCAAGGACCCAGTCCCAGCAGCCCTGGCCTGGGTGGGGCCCCTCTGGTGCAGCAGAGGGGTGGGAGAGGCACTGTTCGGGGAGACGGCTGGGACCTCCAGCTGCAATTAGCAGTGCTTCTTGCCAAGCCAGCTCAGCTAATGAGTGCACCGGGGAGTGTGTACGTGCAGCAGGCGGGAGCAAGGCTGGGGGACCTGCTCCCACTCTCCTGGCACCTCACTGGAGGGCCCCTTGCCTCTGTGCACCCAGAGACTGGGAGGCCTACCCATGCTCTGATGCTTGGGACATGTTGGGCAGGCGCTGTTGGTACCAAATTGCCAGCTGCAGCCCAGCACACAGCTTGCACCACAGCTCTGCCCCAGGGACCCTAAGAGATTCTGGGGATGCTTACAGCCTGGCACTCAACTTGTTCACACCAAGGTTTTTGTGAAAGCCCCATGGGGAAGGAGACAGATCACTAAGGTCCCCCCTCCTCCAGGACAGATAGTAATACTCTTTCCCACTGAGTTCTCATCAGTGTCTTTGGGCAAAGCCAAGGAGGTGAAAAATGACCTGCAGCATCCAAGCATCTAATCACAGCACCATTGGGCACAGCCCTTCACACTGCTGTGATACTGTCTCAAGGACGCCATCAATTCACAGGCAATATCCTACTGTCTTCTACCACCATAGCTGAGCAGGCAGACCCCGCTGTCGCTTCACCCTGGGATCCCCTGGGACCTTCTCATGCTGCATATGAAACTTAAATGTAGAAAGGAAATTTTAGTGTCTACCTTAGTATCTTATTGTCCAGAGTCTTTAGGGGAAGGTCCAAAAGGAGCCACAGTTATCAGGATGTGGAAGTCTAGTTTTCAGCTTTGGCTTTTCCATGGGGCTTATGTTCTTTGAGCCCTGCTTAGAAATATGCTCAAGTTTTTTCTCTGTATTATAGCATTGTACCTTAAGGGAGCAGAAATCACTACCAAGGATGGAGAAAAAAGAGGTAAGCACCACGTGGAAGAGCATTGAAAAAGGTCTTTAACATTCTGTAACGATCTTATGCCTGTCTGGGGTGAAATAAATGTATGGCATCCCTCTGGACTGTTTCAGAAAGATATTGAGGAAAAAGAGATAGAGTATGTAAGCTGCATGCCTGAAATGATCCTAGAGCTACCAAATGCCAAATCAGCATTTCAAAGGCACTGCCCTGTGAAGAGCAAATATTGGTGCTGTTCCTGCCCTCTTTCCCTCCACTCCTCAGTCCCTCACATGTACAAGAGGGTTTAAGTGCAGGGAGGCAGACTGATGTACCTGTGAAAGGCTTTATTTGAAGGGCTTCTCAAGCACGAGCCCTGGCTATTATACAACTGACTGCCCCAATCACTCAGGAAGAAAAAACACTCCAACCATACATGAAAATGTTGTCTCAAAAATAACAAGACAGTAAAATTCTTGAGCTAAGAGAGAGGGTGAATGGGCAATTCTGGCAGCCAGGACAGACATTCAAGCTGCTCTTCAGTGGGTGAAGGATCTGGATGGGGGGCACAAAGGCCATGCCCCTTGCAAAATGCCCCAAAAGCCGCAAGACACTACTTAGCTCCTGAGTCAGCTGTGTGTGGAAAGCCCAGCAGAGATCTGAGCATCTTCCTAATTTCACTGCGAAGCTGCAGTGCCCCTTGGCCACACTTCTGCCACCTGAGACCATTTTTGGGGAGTCAGGCTGCATTGCACTTGCAAGCTGCCACAGTGCAAAGCCAGGGATAGACCTAAGTAAACCTCTGCTTTCAAGGTTTCACTGCAATCCTGCCCACAAGCCGCTATTCCCAGGTGTTCTTGCATTTCCCACTGAAATAAACAGAGATCGCAAGTTTATTTTCAAGCCAAGGCAAGGCTAGCCCTCAAAAAACACAGAGCAAACCCCACCAGGCTACCTATGTTTACTGCCTGGTGCCTGTGCCCAGAGAGCAGACGTGCTCTCTACCCACCTCACGCGCTGAAAACCCTCACTAGCTCACAGCATAGTCCACAACAGTTACTGCCACTCCTCTGCTATACATAGAGTGGTGTGGTGATTTGCCCACTCCTTCCCCTGTACATAAAAAATCCACTCAGGGCTGCACTCCCATGGGAGAGCAAGAATGAAACAGGGTGATTTGGAAGCAGAGACTCCCACTGTGTTGTCCACCAAGTGATCCCTATTATTTGCATTTCCTGATCCCCCAACATGACACCTACACCACATGTTATGAGCTTTCTTATGACATCCACTGTAACATGCCCTGACAGAGATGGTACTAAAGCGGATCTGAGGGATCCAGGTGAAGGACAGGGAGGAGGGCTCCCATCGCACCAAAGCAGTGCTTGTATAGTGACGGACTACAACTCACTCTGGTTTTTATTAGAGGTTCTTTAAGACAAGAATAAAGGGCTGTATCTTCATCACTACACTGTCCCTGGACCATGCAGGAAACTCTCTCTGGACCATGCAGCTAGCTGGCACTTAAGGACACTGCTGTAAAAGACTCAGCTTCAGCTCACCATCCTGAAACACGCCATCCTCTTATCTGACAAGCAGGCATCAGCAGTGGCAGGGAAGGAGAAGGAGGTGCAAAGACTGCTATGGGGAGCTCAGCCCTGGCTCCCAGTTCCCTGAGGAGCTGCCAGCTGGAGCTGTGATTGATGCTGCGGCGGTGCAGCCCTTCTCTCAGCAGGCAGCTGCCTCACGCCCAGCCAGCATGTGGAAACCTCTTTGTCATGGCAGCTAATGAGCAGATTGTATTTCACAGTGCCCCGGCCCCGTGCAGGTACAGCCAGTGGCTTTCATCTCCCTGATAGCTCCCACGGGAAAAGAGCAGCCACTGTCCTGGGGAGCAGGTCACAGCCCGGTCTCGTTGAGCTTTGTGGAGTTCACAGCTTTTAAACCCTTCATCGGTTTGCACCTGCCCATGGCTCTTTTATAGCATAGGAATGGAGGGAAAGGTTTGTGGAAGCACTGCCACAGTTTGTGCAGGAATACAGTGGTGGTATGTGGGATCAGGGCTGAAGGAGCATGGGAGAGTGAGGAAACAATCATGACGGAGATTGACATCTAACTTTATCGGGAGGCTTATCTTTAAAACAACAACAAAATCCAATTTAAAGACTTTCATGGTGTTTAACAGCCTGGGGTTTATTCCTCTAACTCATTCCCTGGCTTTAATCCCATTCCTAACTGCATGCCTGCTCCAGCCACTCTGGGGCCGCTGCCCTGCTGTGCTGGCAGAGCTGGCCATGGGCCACCCTCTGACCTGCTGCAATGGGAGAGCCACAGCCACCCGCTGCCCTTGTACACACAGCAGGCAGATGTTGGCCTGCACCCTGGAGCAATCCCCTGAAGCCCTGGGGAAGGGGAAGATGTGGTTTGGCCAGGGAAACTGGCTCTTCAGAAGAAATCCATCAAGTGCTTGCTGCATGCTCAGATTCATCTCAAACAAAGCTCAAAGTCCCCAAGTCTTCCCCCCAGCCCCGGCCTCTAAATCTGTCAGGTATACTTGCTGGAAGGCTGCATGTGTGAGCAGACCTAGGTGCTCCAGGAGATATGCAGAGCAGCACAGGCAGGGGACCATGTTCTCCTGTTCACTGGTTTGCTCTCCAGAGCCACTCCCCATGACATTTTGGGAGGGTTAGCACAGACCTTGTGTCATCAACACCTCCTATGTCCATCTCAATGCTCAGGGTTGCTGTCACAGGAATGCCATTTTCATCAGCCAAGTAAGTAGAGCTGACTGAGACACAGCTCCCTCATCCTCTGCTCCCTTGCAGCCACCCACCAAGATCCAAGCACAGCATCAAAGGCAAGTTCAGACTGTCATAGTTGTGCATTTCTCCAACAGGGATCCCCAGCCCGCCAGCAGTGCCTGCTGGGCCATGGATCCATAAATCCCTTCAAGTGCAGATGCAGAGCACGCAGCTGCTCTGCCAGGCACTCTGCTTACAAGGCAACATATTTACTAGCCCCAACAGGAAAAGGAAACTTGCTACTTTTAACAGGGTTTTTCATATAGTTTCTTTATCAGCGCCATGTGTTCTGGGAGTTTCCCTCTGCCCAGGTGTTTCTGAAGAGTGAGGGATACTGTGTGGCACTGGTGAGGACCGCTGCTCACTGTCAAGCTAGGAATGCCTTTGACCTTTGTTTCTAGAGATCTGAAATTGAGTGCTGAGGCTCTAGCCTGGCTTCCCCCAGGCCAGCTCAACACTAGCGATCTGATTGTGTGCCCCATGCCATGTATGATGGTCCCGCCATATGCCTGTACAAATCCACAGTCTGCACTGGCTCCCCCCAGCAGCACCAGCCTCCCTCCTGTGCTACCGATCCTGGACGCTAGATGAAGTTTCAGAGGTATTGCTCTCCCATCTGCCACCAACGTGTTACACTTGACATGAACTAACGTCTTCTATTAACACGGCAAGAAACAGATCTGGAAAACTCATTTTCCAGCAGAGTTCAGAGAGGCCACAAGGAGAGAACCCCCCCAGATGTGCAAGGAGAAGCCAGTGCCAGCACAACACCCCTGGGCAGACCTACCGGCAAGGGGTTGAAGTTCTGGTCTACCAGGTGGTTGTGGCCATGGTCGAGGAAGGAATGCCGCACCACCACGTCGATGCCCTGGCTGGCCAGCAAGCCCAGGGTATTCAGCCACCTGCAGACAGAGTGAACAGAGTCAGGGCACCATGGAGGGACCACCATGGATGGAGGACCTGGCCCCAGTGGCACAGCCACTCTCATGCATCTGAACTGAAGTCTGCTCCAGCACCTGAGCTGAGGCCTTCAGATGGTTTTGTGAGCTGGGTATTAACCAGTTCCCACTGTCCCTGCCCTGGCAAGCCTGAATGCCTCTCCCCCCACCGCAGCCACCTCTGCCTCAGCTGTGCTCAGCTTGCTTGTCCCAACACTGCTCCTGAGCCCCTGCATGCACCCCAACATCTCATCCCTCTGCTCAGAGCCCGGGGTGTTCCTGCAGCCTGCCAGCACTCTGCACCTGCTATCTGAGGAGGGCAGACTGGACATTTGCACCAACCTGTCTTCTCACACCCCTGGGACAGGTCTCCAACCCTTACAGCCCTGATATCCCAGGCATGTCCCTGTGCTGCCCCGCAAAGCTGTGATAATTTTCCTCTTTTTAATCTTTTGTGATCATGACCAGTGCTGCAGATTTGAACTGAGGCTTTGCATTAGTATGTCCAGGCCAGTGGACTGTGCCGGTAGACAAATCCTAGGAGCCAGGAATGGTTATATCTTCAAAGGAGAGAAAACAGCTTCCAGAGCTGAGTCCTGACTTTCCCCTTGAGCCATCTCCCTGCACACGTGTCCTGGGAGTGAATGCATGCGAAGACAAGTGGCTGCAGCCTGAACCAAAAACACAGAGCAGAAGCAGAAGCAGGCAATCCCAAGCTGCTGAGTGAGGCAAGCCTCTTGGGATGCCAGCTCTGGGATCCCACAGTTGGTGTCCTTGGATCACACCTGCTGTCCATGTCCATGTCCTGCAGGCATGGTACCAGTGTGGGATTTACTGTGGTTCCCTCCTTACTCTGTTTCTCTGGGTATGCCAGAGGCTGGGTCACTCACAGGAAAGCAGGGCTGAGGAGGGGTAATAGGGTTGCAATGGAGAAAACAACCATTTCCGGGCTGCCAGGGAGTACTAAGGGAGGTACGTGTGGGCATGGAGCTTGCCCTCTGTCAGCTGCAGTGGCTTTGCAGCACCTGAGCCTGGTGCTGCAGCCCCACCAGAGTGGAAGTGGCAGTGCCCTCGTGCTGCGGCAAGCAGGCGTCACTCACAGGAACCCGGCTGCATAGGAATCGGAGAGGTTGTTCATGCCTCCGGCTGAGGTTGTGCCAACACCTTCCAGCCAGATCTTCTTCCCTGGTGTGTATGTGTTCACTACCTGCACAGGAGACAAAAGCAACCAAAGTTATTCTGGGGCACTTGTGATTTAAAGTCCAGGCATAAATATCGTGTCCTACACCCTGGGAAGACTTATGGAGACCTTTGGTGAAGGTGCTGCTGGGCAGTCAGTGCCTGGCTGGCCCTGGCATGTCACTATGTCTCTTCACCATAGCTAGGTGATGGGAGACTATTCCTCACTCTCTCCTGCCACTGCCACATGCCCACTACCCATCTTCTGGAGCTTTTCCAAACATGCCCTCCCAAACCTGCTCTCATGCTCCCAGTCCTGGACCCTGCTCTTCCCCTGTAGCCTCCATCCCATATACTGCCCTCCCATGTCACATTAGCACTCCATATCCCTGGGCAAGGTGGCTGCCAGCCATGGGGAGCCCCCAAGCCCCAATGGCTCTGCAGTGTGGGAGCACTGGGTCACGTACTGGAGCCACATGGAGGAAAGGCGGACACCCAAAGAGAAAGCAGTGAGATGCCTTTGGGCGTGGATAGTCAGCCCTGTGGCTCAGCAGGATCTTCTTTGCCACCCGAGAGGTCCATGGCACAGGTGGGACAGGTCCGAGCATGCTGGCCCACCCCTTACAAGGCTTCAGCCAGCAGCTCTGACACCTGTGAGATGCCAGATGGGACAGGAGGGCTCAGATGGCCAGAGTTGCCCTCTCCTGGCATGAGCAATCTTCTGCACCGCACAACACCCTGTCCTCTCTCTTGCAATCCCACTTCCCCAGGCTGGGTGACAAACTTCCGCAACCAGATGTCTGCAAACCCAGAGGCCCCAGGAACACTCTGCACAGCCTGATGGATCCTGCCCCATTAGTGAGGAGCGCTGGAATGTGCTGGATGGACTGGGATCCCTCAAAGATGTTAAATACGCCAGCTCTGGGCTGCCTCCCACTCACAGCCTGTGAGAGTCGACAACCCTGACTGAAGCCCCAGAGGTGTTGGCATCCTGCCTGTAATTATCTAAGCCCGCCACCTTCCCCGGTCAGAGAGGAAGCAATAAAACAGGGAAGTGGACAAGTCCAGCTGCTCTAATCAGCCCCGGCAGGATGCATGGACTCAGAGCCAAGCTGGAGGCTATTAGCACCCAGTGCTATGCTTTTGCTCAGCCACACTGGCATTCCCAGGAGAGCTCTTCCCCAGCCCTGCCCTGTGCAGAGCCAATTCTGCCCCATGGGTGTGAGGGTTCCCTCAACCTGCATGAAGGGCAACTCCTTGCTGTTTCTGGTCTGAGGACTGATGGGGTCCCACTCCCTTCCCAGCAGGTTCCTGACCTGCAGCAGAGGTGGGACACACGCCACCACTTTTCATGCAGTATTATACCCTCAGTGGAAGCAGGGTCAGCTGATGTCTTTCTCTTGGCCCACAATGATCCCACTGGCCACCCTGCCATGACTCCCAAAAGCAGGAGGATCATCCACATACATGGATGATTCCCAGCTTGTGCCAGAGGACTCAGAAAGTGGCTCCTCTCCTCCAGCTTTGCTGCGCCGACCCTCTCATCCCCTTTCCCGGGGCCTCTTTCAGTTGTTTACTCATTCTATGGTTTCTCCCTGCAGGAATTACAACAGTGAGACATTGTGGTAAGTGGTATGATTTGAAAACCTAGACAAGACAGATGGACGGACACCTCCTCTAGTCCCTAAAGCCTTTCCCACTCACTAGGTGTTCCTTATTTTTTCCAGGACTGACAGCTGAGCATATCAGTCACAACTCTGGTCCCTGTATCAGCCAAAGCAGGGAGACCCTTTGTCACATATCCCAGTGTTAGAGATGCGAGCTGGGTCCCCTGGACCAGTGGGGAAAGGAGTGCTCTCTAGTCAGGCAGATCCATGGACTCTGATACCACATGTCAGCAACAGCTGGGTTTTATGACACAGTCAAAACATGATCATCAGGGAAAAAATACAGTTGTTCATAATGGTCATGAATCTCCACTAGTGAGAATCACTCTGGGAATGCAACTGTCACTACTTGCAAACAACATTTTCAGGCACTGTGAACAAGTGGGGCAAGATATGGCAGTAGGAGACCCCTCCTGAGCAGGCTGGGCACCAGCTGTGCTCAGCATGGTTTGGTACTACCAGACTTCTCACTCATCCCCTTGTCCCGTGGAGCCAGTTTCAGAGAACACCCTCATTATAGGCTGTTCCCTTCATGAACAGACAGATGGGACACTCAAGCCAGTCAGTTGCCTTAGCAGTGCTTTGCATGTTGTCTCTGCCCCTGCCCCGTGCTTCCAGCCTGCGTCCCAGCGCACCTGCACAGCCCATGCTGTGCTGCAGCACGTGGCCGCTTCCCTCACAACCTTCCATACATCCCACCCTGGGGCCAGGTATTCTGAGCTATGCCATGGTCAGGTACCATGGGCACGGTGCCCCCTCATCCCTGAAGACCCTTTGCACTCACGTACTTTCTGAATTTTCCTGATCTGGTCAGAGAGTGTGTCTAACAGACGTGTTTTCAGGAAGTCCGTCACTTTGGCCACCCGACCATCAATGTAGTAACTGGAAGGAAAATAAAAAGACAAGGATCAGACAGCTGGGAGTAGCTCGGCCCCAAAATCATGTCCTCATTTCCTGCTGCTGTCCCATGCCAAGAAGCCTCCTTTGCTCTGGGGGAGTCCCTGGTTGCACCCTGTCCTGCACTGGCCCTTCAGCCATGCCTGTGTCTGGCAGATGCTTCAGTCTCCTAAACAGGGCATAAGGTAGAAGCACCCTAAACGATGAGCATCCTGCACTGCAGGAACCATGGAAAGTTTTGCAGTTTCTTAACTTTGCTGGTGAAATTCTGGGAGCAGAATGCCAAAGGCTGGGAGCAAAATGCCACCTGCAAAGGCTTTGCAGCCCCCTGGCACCACCTGCACCTTCCTTGCTTGCTCTTCCAGCAAAATCCGCAGCTGATTCCCACACTCAAGAAATGTTGTGGCTGTTACCTGCAGAGGAATTCCTGCTCTCACAGAAATACCTTCTGACCTGGGAATGCCAGGGAGTGTTTCCCATGCATGGGACTGATTCCTGCTCTCCATGTGCTTGCTTACATAAAGCATAGCTATAGTGCTGCCCATCTTGATGCGAATCATCTAAGTGTGAGAAGAAGGCTTTGAAATGCCTCAATACTGTCTCCTGGCTCCAGGCCATAAGGTGAAGCAATCTGTCCCAGAGTGCACTTACTCTGTGGCTAGAGGTAATCCCAACCTGCTCCTTCTGAAGAAATGTCTTGAGCTGGCATCTCTGCCCCATGCAAGCAGCAATAGCAGGTTTTGCACATCTCCCAGAGGATCCTTCCAGCAGGTGCCCCACTTCGCAGTACCCCAGGACGCCTACTGCAGCATGCACTGGCATACCCCTGGAGTGATCCTTTACCTGATAAATACCTTTTGCAAGACAAACTTCCTGAACGTCTCCTCCCAGTTCTGCAGTGTGCACCAGCTGCTCAACACAGCAAGCCTCAGAGCATGTCAGAGCCATGCTGGGGGGATGGAGGGTTCCAAGAATTACAGCACCTGTGACTGACGGTGGTGGAGCTAAGTCATTGCCTCCCGTCCCTCACTGGAGCTACATCCCCTCAGAATTCACCAGGGTTACATAGACCCTTTTTCTTCTCTGCAGACCTCAGTGCAGCCATGAGTGTTAGGATACATAAAGGGCTAAAGATCTAGGGTCTGAAGAAAAGTGAATTCACCTTTACAGGGCTGCTTCCTCCATAACATGCATCACATCTGCACTGGTGAGCAGCTGTAGCAGTCATAGTGGCTCCTTCACTTGGGTGCTGGAATGCAGGAGCACCCCCAAAGGATGCTGTGGGCTAACTCCGCCTTAGCCAGAGCACCTGGCACATGTGCAACATGCACAAGTGCTCAGAGAGGATTTTTATGTCTCACTGCTCCAAGTCAGTAACTGTCCCAGAGCAGAATTGCATTACAGGCTCAACTTGCAAATGCATTAAACAAGAAGAACCTCCCCTGTCAACCCTCCCCCAGGTGTGCGATCCCAGCTGCATCCCCAGAGAAGTACAGAAACATGACAGGCACATCCCAACACTGTGTAACCAGGGAAGGAGGCAAGAGCATATCTGTTTGTCCTTGGTGACTGGAAGGTGCTAAGGGCAGAGATTAACTCCAGGGAGGACTTAGAAAGCATTCAAAATAATTTCGATCACTTACACACTATTGAACCACTGGCTGCTGGGAGAAAAGCAGATCTGTGAGCAGCAGGCAGTGGTGGGGTTTACACCGATTACTTTTTAAGACAAAATTACAAAGCAATGCTCTCTGGGGATGGCAGATGTTTGAATTTTAGCACGGCACTTAAAAACAGAACAGAAACTACTTTTTCAGACTGCTGTGGACTAAAAAACCCATCACCTAGGCTGAAAACTGGCTGAAAGGCAATAAAAGGGTCGCACTGACAGTGAAAAGATGGAGTTAGAGTTACCTCAGTTTGTGTAGGACCTATCCAATACATCAGGCTTTGTACAGGGTTTAGCTTGTCGGCACAAGCTAAATCCTGGAGACCAGGATAAACTCCTTGGAGAGTAAAGACAGGCTTATACCTCCTCATTACCTCATTCAAGCACAAGGTGTTCTCTGACCTGGTCTCAAGCACAAGGTCTCCACTGCCAAGGGGAGAGAACCAGGAGCAACCCCAGAGGTGCCTCTGCCCTCCAGAGGACCACATGGAGGCATCCTGGGAATGTGCTGCTGTGCTGAGCACAGCCCAGACTCTACAGGGATCAGAAATACCCTGGGATAGTGCCATGGTCACATGTTTTTGACAGCTTCATTAACAATGCAGAGAAACAGAGACTGGTAGAGACATGAAGGGCAGAAGGAAACCTGCTTCAGTATCAGGATATCTTGGTAGCGTATCTCCTGGGAGAGTGAGGAGGGGAACACCTCGGCTTCACTTATTTAAGCAGATCATGAAAGCAATTACAAACTTCAGTAGGATGGGCAAGGATCTCTTGCAGATCTGCCTGGTGAGTTCTTGGTCACCAACAAATACTTTCAACCCCCTCAGACAGGGGAAGCGGGAAAACGGCACCGGTTGCACAAGGCTTACCAAGAAGAGAGAGGAACTGAGGACTGTGGCGATACCTGGCTACTCAGGACAGGGTGAGCTGTTTCTAGCTGTAACCTTCAGACCGTTGAGATGAGGGCACTTCCTTTTGGAAGCTTTAACCATCAGTAAAGGCAGTACAGAAATCCACAAAATGCAAAGAACTGTCAGGCTTTAAAGCAGGAGAAGAGCTCATTAGGCATGGATTACTCCCAGGAGCAAAGGCTGCAGCTTTGCTGATATTTACAATGACTCAGTGCACTTGACTTTAAAAAAACACCCCTAAAACAGTCACAACTCTTCAACCTCCAAAAAAGCCAGCAGCAGCTGCAGAGAGCTCCAGTGCTGACAAGTACCTCCCCAGGCAGCCAAGATGAGCCAGCCTCAGAGGTCACGGTATCCACATCCTCCTCTCCTGGTTCAGCAAGGTCTGAGTGCCAAAGGAGATGAATGGACAGATCCTTCCCAGCATGGGCAGGGGTCTCTGGCAGTTGTGACTCTGCAGAGGCAGAGGACATGTAGCTCATGGAAAAACTACTTATTTCCAACACAGGCTGACAGACCTGCCAGTGGTCTCGGTATGGTGCAGGACCAAAACTGGTCCCAAAGCCTAGGAGACATCAGTATGCTCACCATGGGCACTGGCTATGCTGCACACAGCTCCCCAGTGACTCCCAGAGAAGGACTGTGCCAGGCAGCAGGGCAGGGCACTTGGGCAATTCTGGGTCTGGCTACATGTCTCTCTTGTCTCACCTCCAAGTCTTGTGCTGCATTTAAAATGGTTTTCTGGAAAGATCTACAATTTGCTGCATGGGACCAAAAAGCATTGTTCCATGTTTAATGAAGGCAGTGCACTGATTCTTGGGCAGCTGGTTTCATTTACCTTCTCCTTCATTTTAAAGAGAAACCTTTGCCCCTATTATCTGACCTCTTCTTCTGTTGCAGTTAATTACATTAAAGCCCACTTCCCAAAGCTCAGGAATTTCCGGATCTACTTTGTTGCTTGCTGCTACAGGGAGAGTCTGCTAGGAATTAGGGCATCTGCCTGGTGGGGACATCAAGCGGGGAAGATCCCCACCTTTAGCATGACACCCTGCTGCCACTGCAGCTGCTGAAACTGAGACATCTCTGCTGATAGATGCCCCTGAACCGTGAGCATCTTCCCAAGGAGAGGGCAGAACCCCCATCTGCAGCACAGGACATGGGGCTGCCCCACTGCTCACACTGGAGAGGAGAGGCAGAATGTGCCAAGTAACTGCACTGATGAAGAAAGACTGGGGGCTGCTCTCTGGCCCAAAGGCACAATTTACACTCACGCCTTTCTCTGCCCCCTGACAACATGCCTTTGCCTCTCTTCCACTGAGAGCCATTCCTGGCCCATGCCATCTGCCCAGCCATGCCCTGGCACTGACTGGAACTGAGCTGGTGGCCTGGGCCATGATGCTGCCAGGGACTGTTCCCTCCATCAGACAGTGCAGAGGATGGAAATCCAGTGGGCAAAGATGTGGCTTGTCCAGATTTATTCACAGGTGGAGACAGGTCAGGAATTCCTTCATGCAGCCCCTTCTCTCCAGGCACAACCTCTGAAGATGCTGCACTCTGAGCACTCCCAACAGGCTGACGAGAGCCCAGATATATACCCCTGATATATACATTGGGATGTGTGTACATGCTGGGCAACTGGAACCTTTGGGAAATCTGCCCTGTGCTACTGCTTGTGAGCATCTCCATCTGCATGTTCAAGATGACTAAGTCAGAAGTCACCCAAACCAAGCCAGCCAAAAGCATTTTAAGCAACATCTCACACATGCCTGTGTGTCTGGCATCTCTGATTTGCCACATAGGACAAGTGACTTTCTATCTTGCAAGAAAACATGGTATTCTCCAAGAAGCCACAGGAGCAGATGTCCACTGACTTTGAAGGTGCAAATATTTTCTTTCTGCATAAGTAGTAGGGATTTGTGCTTCAGAGGCAGCATTGCATAAGGATTTGCCCATTAAATATGCCAAACTTGAAGTTCTGCCCAAGACTTCAAATGGAAAACCAGTTGTAGAGACTGAGGGAGTATGCCCAGGGATGGAACTGGGCACAGATGAAGGTTTAAGTGGGCAATGAATCTTCACCATGTGTGAGGACACCAGCGCAGAGCAAAGAGATGGCTGTGGGGAGGATTCTGAGCAGTGGAAACCCACATACAAAGGTTGAGGGGGTCTGCAGTTACTCATAACCAAACATAACAAAAGAAATCACCAGTGAAATGACAAAACTCTTGGAGCCACTGTCACAACCTCCTTCAGTGTAAATTCCCTGAGCACTTTGAAGCCATTCACACATCCCTCTCCAGCAACACTTTACTTCTGAAGAGGAAGGCACACATGCTGTTACTTATCTAAGTGAAACCATATTCAGAAAGGCTGGTGAGGCTGGTTATTTCCACCCAGTGTCTCTTTTTTGTCAGATATATTTCAGATAGATTCTGTTTTCACACAGAGAACAGGGATCCCTGCAATATATTCCCTTCTCAATTCCCTTTCTGGATTCAGCACAGACTATTCAAAGGAATAACAGATTTGACAAATTTATAACCAATATCCCAGGAGAATGTTAGGGTTTGGAACCAAAATATTCATACTTGAAGTTAGACAGCAGTTTAGTTTCCTGCTAATAATTTTCTTCTTGGATACAAAGGAACTTGTTTTGTTTTGTTGTGCTGTTTGGAGCAGAGGGACACTGTTTTGACATTTATTCATAAACAGTACAGAAGCCCAGCTCGAAGCTGTGGCTATTGCCAGTCCACACAATCGCATACGGGTGCAATCTCCAGAGCTGCAAACCCTGGCTGGGGGAGAAGCGGTTCCTATGCTGCAGTGGAAATGCAGGCAGCAGCTCAGCGCTGCTGACCCTTGTGGGGAGCTGCACCAGACCCCCTGCTCAGTTGCTGCTCCGATGTGGCTGCTTAGCACCAGAGCGTATCAGCACTTCACACTGATCCTATGAGAAAGGTTTCAAAGCAGCCATGCAGGCAGATTCCCTGCACACCAGATGAAACTCGACATCTGAAGCCTGGAAGTTTGTTCCTTTAACTCATCCAAGGGCTTGGCCCAATGATCAAGTCCCTTTGCAGAAAGCAAATTCCTGGACTAAGTAAATGCGATCAGCACATCGTGTAATCATGAAAAGCAAACTCCCAGCAGAGAGATAGATCATCATTGCACAGCATGAGCCTGTAAGTAACACAAATTCTGCTCCAAATCCTCTGCTACCCCACTGTCCCCATTGCAGCAAGCTGCTGCTGCCTGGCAGGGAAGCCTAAGGAGCTAAACACCCAGGCAAGCAACACTGAGGCAAGCCAAGCTCCAGGAATGGGACTTACTGGGTGCTGGTCATGCCTGGGGCTATAAACCACTCTGAGATGCCAACAGATGCTTCTGCAGGAGCCTCCAAGGTTAACACACTGACACACAGACTGTGGGTGCACTTTCAAGAAAACCTCATATCCTAAAACCCACCAAGCTCTATTTAAGAGCAGGTCTACAAAAGGCCTTTACAAGAGATGGACTTTGTAAACCCTGCTGCTGCACTTCAGCAAAACAACCCGAGTACTCCATGAAAGGTCACTGTGAAGAACCAACTTGGGAACAAGACCTGTGGGCAGCATACACAAGCACAACTTGGACTTGTGACACTGGCTCCCATGCTCGAGGCCAGTGTCCTGCACAGGAACTTTAACTCAGCATGGCAGCAAATCCAGTTTTTCTGAGAACAGGGGAGTCTCACCATAGTTTTTTGGTCCAGTGAATCCTTGTCTCTGAAATGTGTACTTTCTGAGGCAGGAGAGAGTCCTGCCTGCCCCAGAAACACTTTTGCTATCAGTTTTGGTGATCAATTCTGTGCTTGCACATTGCCTCATCTTTGCACTGACATTTGCACTCCCTCTGCAGAGAGCCACAGCCTACTGGGGACCCTACCTCTGGCCACAGCATGCAGGCTGGGTCAGGTGGAAATAAGAGGAGGAAAGAGACATTTAAAATTTTTCCCTTAAATAAGAAAACCTTTCCCTCTACTTTGTGCTTGTTATATCAGAGCTACAGCTCAGAGCTTGTTTTGACCTTCTGAACTTCAGCACTAGTAAGAAACAGAAGGAAAATCAGGTATCAGCATCTCTTTGTCAGCCCCAGGTGGGCCAGGATCTTAGATGTTCATTCCCCTTCCATTGATATCTGCTTCTGGGGCTCCACCTGCAGTGTAGGACACAACTGTGTGTCTGTGGAGATCCTTACAAAACAGAACAGGGACTGGGACATTATATGTGAACATTGGACTAAGCTGACTCTCCCTCCTCTGAACAAACCAGTTTAGCTTTAGACCAGCAGACATGAGGAGATAGCGATTGAGGTGAACAGAAAAGGGCTTTCACATAGTCCCATACATCTGTCACATGTGGCTTTTAACTCCCTGTTGTCCCTACTTAGGCCACCCCAGAGCTGCCTGTCCTCCTAGCTGCCTCCAGGGACTTGGCAGTCCAGTGCAGAGTCCTGTTTCCAGCAATCTGGCAGGCCAGGCATGCAGGCAGTGTATTTTTAGCCTGTGTCTCAACTGCAGAGGTAAAGACTAACACATCCACTCCTGTAATTGTTTGAGAGGCTCGATAAGGAAGGGCAGAGCCTCTTTCACCTGTTTAAATGCAGCAGGACAGAGGAGGTAGCTGTAGCACATCTGCCCCCTTTGACACCCAGAGAGGGCATCAGCTCTGTCCTCAGCATCTGCAATCACTACACTTAGTGTTGGAACGTAGAAGGAATGGTGAATACCTACTGTTGCCAGGTAACAGCATCCACTGTGCCGCCAGCCACTTTCATGAACCTATGGGAAATAGAGGAGGAAACAACGTGAGCCCAGTGCTGTCACAGGGGAAATCCTTAAAAAATCAATGCCCATCCTACATGATGGGATAAAAAAGGTAGCCACTGCACCCACAAATACTTTCTAATGAAGCCTTTGTGTTCTTAAATGGAAGGAATAAATTCTACTTAATATAAATGCTTGAAACAAGCACAGCTGAGAACAACAGAGTGAAACCCATCTGGCAGCAGAGCTCTGGGCATCATTTTGGGGCAGGTAGAGAGAGCTTTCAGACTATTTCAGGAACAAGATCTTGAGGCATGTACTAAGTTCTATGACTTTAACAACTCTCAGTAGCAATTAAAGAACAAGTTTTAAATGTCCATCCTAAAAGGAGATACTTTCCCCCCTAAAGTGTATTTAAGCTGAGGAGATCTTTGCCTGAATTAAAGCGAAGACTGGAAGAATGGACTAAAATGGAAATAAAACCCAGCAAAGCTATTAGATGCAAAAGTACCACCTCCAGTTCAAGAAACTCCTGAGTCCTGGAGGAAGGGAGGAACAGCTGGACAAATACTGCTATGTGTTTTTCTCTTTTTTTGACTCTGTCATTGGCTATTAGCAAACTGATGGGATTCTGACATGGGTGCACTTTTGGTTTGTCCCATTCCTATAACTAATGACAACATGGTTAAAGTGAGTTATTGTCTAGGTATTGGTCTCCTGATGACTTCTGACTCGACTATCTATAAGAAATACCCATCTTCCAGAGAGCTCCTATTTGAGTCAGACTTGAGGCTATGCAAGTATACCTGCTTACACTGCTCATCTCAAAACCAAGGCAATTCCTAATCTTGGGGATCATATGTAACTTTTGCAGCAGGAGCCTGCAGCTGTAGGGGTCCCTCCCTGGCTTCCCGGTCCAGCAATCCAAACTGCACCTCGGGAAACTGCAGCTCCCACGATGAAGCCCAATCAGTTCTTATTTTCTTATGTTTAGGGGCACAGATCTGAAAACACATAAAGGCACACACCGACTGGACAGGCACGTTTCTGTGCACGAGTGCAACGTGCACTTCATGGCTGATGATTTTGGAAGAGACAATGTGCTCGCATGACAGGAGACATTTGCTTGAGCAAGTGAATATGCTGAGAAAGGAAACAATGCTGTATTTTCTTGGGCTGCATTTGATGCACAAGGATCCTGGGAACACAGCAGGAATGTCATTGCTGTCTTGACTCCACAAGTACACAGGGATGAGTGGTGCTGGGTCCAGCGACCTCAACTTCCCCAGGAGAGCCCCATGAGCAAGGGTGAGGAAGGAAAGGGAAGGTTTGTGAGGAGAGATGAGACCTTCTATCAGACTAGTTGTCATGGCAGGGACAAGCAGCAGCTCTTCAGTACACGAATCTCTAATCAGCTCCAAGGAGCAAGCAAGTTTCAGGCTAAATATAGCTTGGAAACCATCATTCTAACTTTAAATTAATGACGATGGTCAATTATAGACTGGGACAAAAGGGCAGCTGAACCCTGTGGAGCATAAGAGGATGCTGGCAAAGGCAGCAATAATAAACCCCTGCAGCCAGAGAGGGAAGAGATACAATTAGAAATGGAAAAACAATAACGTGTTCACTCCTGCAGCACTGATGCATCCCCAATTCTGCTGCCTAGCAGTGCTGCGAGCTCAGTTCCCAGGCTCTGTAAAAGATGTGAAAGCCTCTCTGAAATGCTTTTACATCTCTCTTGAGGGTCAGGCCCGGAAGATCAGTGGCAGGGCAATGCTTTGGGAACAGTTCCTCCTCAGATGAGCAGGGCAAGGAGACCAGATGGACCAGCCCTAGTGCAGCCATAGGGAGAAGCGTGAGCTTCCCACGACTCACACCGGGCACCAGGCAAAAAGGGGATTTTGCAAACATTGCTCTGGACAGGCTGCTGTTGTATAAAACTAGGTGTGCAGAAATATGCCAAAAGAGGCAAAAAACCCAACTCCCAGGTTTTAAATGCTCTGTACAGGGACTGCTGCCTAAAACGTAAGCTATGAGGTGCACAAGAGTGAAATAATGAACTCTAAACTGAAATTATTAACACAATCTATATTGGATTTGAAAATCAATATGTTGCAATTGGGTTTGAAAATTAGCCCAACTTGCTTTCGAAACTCAAATGCTTTACATTCTGGCTGAAAATAAACTATCCTGGACTTCTTTAAATCACCTCTTCAGGCTCAGATTGGCAGTCTCCATTCACAGTCCAAAAGCATGAGCAGACCAAGCTTGGAGGAAGAAGCTCTCCTGTTTCTACAGTGGTTTTGAGCAGGGACAGAAAAGCAAAGCAAATCTTCAGTGTAACCACTAGCACTCCTGGAGCAGCAGAAGCAGGATATCCATTTGTCCCATCTCCCATGTCTCGAGGAAGCTAATTTGCCTCTTGTTAAACAGCTCCCAAGAAAATGTTGTTCTAGGACACAAGCATGACTTAGGCATCACAGTGCAGACCAAAAACAGGATAGAAAAAGCCCTGACTTGCTTGGTGCTCCTCTTCTACCTCCATAATAGCAAAATAAATCAGTTAGTTCTAGTAATTTTCGAATTTTACCGTAAAAGATGCATATCTAGTTCAAATTTTGTTTTCTTTTGTTTGCCTATTTTTTCTTTTTGTTTGTCTGTTTTTCTTCCTTTCTGTTTTCTTTCTTTTTCTTTTTATTGAAATTTTTGCAAGATGTAGTTCAAAAGTTCCTGGTAAATCTTCAAGTCCTGCCTTAGAGATGGAGTTGTTCCTGGAGCACCCCAGATGATTTGGGTAATGGCTTCTACTCTCCAAAGAGAACCTAGAGCATCTCAGCATCCAAATAGTGGTACTGCAGGAACAAGAGATGAAAGCCTAGGGCTGGTGGAGATGCAGTAAAGTACAGGTATCTGAATATCCTCGTTTTAGGAATACAGATTTAACTAATCTCTTTATTCCTATAGCACCTGTTCTGCTCCTTCCACAGATTTTGAGGCCAGTGAAGATCCATACAGTCAAAATGACCAGTGCTAAGACATTTTTATCTGGGATTTCCTGGACTGCTCAGTTTCCATGTGTGCAGCACAGAGCAGGCAGTGGGAACCAGACGCTTCCGGGAGAGCTCAGATCCCTGAACATGTGCTGCACAGATGGGCTGGGCTGGCACAGTAAATCTGCCATTTTCCTACACATCTGAGTACCAATCGACCCTGCAGCGTGTGTGCAGTAAACCCCTCCCAGGGTCTGTGGGACAAGCTCAGCCCATGCTGTGCAGGCAATAGGGGCAACTGCTGTAGTGATGCCCTGTAATTAAGATGGGTGGCAGCCCCAAGTCTTGCCTGACTGGATTTTCACCTATCAGAAATCTGGTTGCATGTGAAAATCTTCAAAAACAGTCCTCAAAATCTGCTGGGACAACATTTCTAGGTGGGAAAGTAGAACACATCAGAGGCACATTTAGGAATAGTTCTTTGGGTAGGGTATTCGTGATACTGAGGATGAGACAAAGTCACTGAGCTTGATAATGGCTTCTAACTCACAGAAGGTAAGTTTAGATTAGATATAAAGAAGAAATTCTTCACTGTGAGGGTGGTAAGGCACTGGAGTGGGTTGCCCAGAGAAGCTGTGGATGCCCCATCCCTGGAAGTGTTACAGGCCAGGTTGATGGGACACTGGGTAACCTGGTCTGGTGAAACTTGTTCCTGCCAATGACAGGGGGGTTGGAAATGGATGATCTTTAAGTTCCCTTTCAACCCAAACCATTCCATTATTCTATGATATGTCCATCTCCTTACCCTTGCAGCTGCCCATGTGCCAGAATCCCACGCCACCATTGCTACTTGTGGGGTTCTTTGTTGAGCTAGAACTGAGAAAAATGTAATTGAATATTGCTCAGTCATTCAAACAGTTCACAGTGCTGTCCCAGAAATGGTCATACTAGCACAAGGTGGGACTTACTTCACAGGTCATTCATGAGCTGTGGGAGAGTGGAGCAGAAGGACTGCAACACTACAAGATGATATTGATACTAAAACTCTGTATTGAGAAACCATGAGCCAAATCTGACCCCTTCCAGAGCATCTCTCACAGCCACATCTCCAAGGACCACAACTTTCACTTGAGTTTAGGCAGGTCTCTGAAATACTCCTCCTATCCTGATTCAATGCTTGTCAGTCATGGATCATCTACTGCAACCTTAAGTAAATTGCTCCCATGGTTAATTAGCTTCCAAGTGTGTTATTTCTCATCTGAATGTGTCTGGCTCCAGCTGCCAGCCACTGGAACTTCCTAGGCCTATTCCTGATTCATTAAAGAGACATCTGCATTTGGAAATCTCTTTCCCATGTAGGTAATTGCAGATCATCATCCTTTAAAGTAAAAAAAAAAAAAAAAAAGAAAAGGTGCTGCTGTAACAAGGAATTGCAGCTGCACAGGGAGACAAGTTGTTATTGCAGAGGTACCCAGGTGATTTAGCATCTCATTGACTCCTGAGTCCTGGACATCAGAAACATGAGTTATTTCATCTGTCGCTCCCTGGAGAACGACAAAATAACCAGACACTCTACCCCGGCAAGCCCCAAATGTAGGAACAACATTGGCTTGCATGTGGTGCCCTAATGGATCCCTATAGCTGGGTGTCAGATCTCTGCCCCTTTAGCCAAGAGTGATGGGTAGAAATAGCTTCATGTTATGTCTGAATTGGTTGGTGAGGGGCACCAAGGCACAGGCTTCACTTACTAACTGCTTCAGGTTCCAGTAGCACAGTCAAATAACTACAGGAGCAGAGACAGGTACTAGACCCTGCTCATGCCAAGACCTCACTCATGCCACCTGCTGTAAGGACTTTATCCTGCCACATTTCAGACAGGAATTTCACTCCAGGAAGAAGAAGCTGGTGTGAACTAAGTATAAATCTGCTGATATATTGTATTCTCCATCTGCTTGGCATCACCTTTCTTCAACCAACCTGATCTATGGTAGGGCTGCTCAAGCCTTCTAGCAAAGAGGGTTTTATGTCTTTGGGGGCAGCTCTGCACTCCAGGGACTTAAGTGGATACTTCAGTGGAAGAGAGAGTTGTTAGCTTATGAAATACCTCTAACCTCCACAATGTGACAATGACTTCTACAATGCCATCGCATACTGTGTAAATAAGCTTCCTCCTTTCCAATGCTTCCTTCCAAACTGCTTTCTGCACTGTGGACAAAACACCCCATTCACAGGCTCGTGGGCCTCGATAACATTCCCTCCAAGCTGTCTCTCTTCTGAGTTGAAGAGACATAGCCTCTTTAATCTCTTCTCATGTGAAGAAATCACATCCTCTGCTCCTCTCCCTGTAACCCTCCTGGTTCTATTATATCTTTTCTGAGATGAAATGACGAAGGCTGTAGATGACAATCAGAATGAAGGTACAGTGTGTGCTTAGACAGTGCTCTAATCTCATCTATGTCTTTGATTACCCGTTTTGTTCTTCCTATGCAGGTGACCATGATTTTATCATTCCAGACATCAAATTCAGTTTTGGCAGCAACAACTATATTAACTCTTTACTCTTAAAAGAGCAATAGATAAATCCTTTGCTTGTTTCTCAACTCCTTGACCCTGCTATATAACCAACTGTAAAATGATTCATCTCACCCTTCACACCTCATTTCAACATATTTATGAATAGATTCAGCTATAAGTTCAATGCTAGCAGAGCTTGAGTTCATACTGTAGTGACCTCCTCTTCCCATGGTATCATTAATTTAAAGTTCCTTGTCTTGTGGCTTGATGTTTTGAAAAAAATTCTTGCTCTGGATCTATTGAGTGTCCTGGTACAGTCTGTGCCACCAGTCTTGTGGCAGCTTGTGTAAGGTTGAAGTTTCTGGCTCTCTGACTGAGACACACTTGCTTCTGCAGCATCACTAAAGAGCCTTAGACCAATACAGCAAGGATGTACTTTCTAAAAAAAGTCAAACAGCCAAAATAGATTCTAAAAAATGCAGTGCTTACAAGTCCCCTGTGTCAAACATGGCAGAAGTCCTTGAGGACTGAGCAAGAGGACAGGACAAATGCTTACATTCATTCTTGAAGTTCACCCAGAGTCCTCCCCTCTGCTGGATACCACCTACTGCAGATATTTATTTCTCCTTCTTACTTGAATTTAAACAAACAAGCTCTGTCCATACACTGTCTCTGGCTGCTATTTGAGTAAAAAGCAGTGCCTGAACTTCTGAGACAGACACAGCCCTTTTCATCCTCATGATGGCAGAGGCATAAGGCACGGGTAGTCATCATAAAAATACTGCCAAAGTCTCTCCCATTTTTAGCACCTTGCTTTTGTTTTGTTGGAACCCAAGTGTACAACCTGCACCATTTCACGGGCATAAGCTAACAACTTTCTCTGCCACATATGTCATCAGGTCATCAGGTCAAGCGCGGGTAGAGCCCTTTGAAATCTTCGTTCGCGAAGCCAAGCCATGATGATGAAGCTAACAACTTTCTCTGCCACATATGTACCTGCACAGGAACCCTGGGATTGATTCCTGGTGCAGGGAACAGGGCTGAGGACAGGGTCAGGTTTTAACCTGACCCGTACCTGGGCTACCCACAGATAACCAAGACATCGTCTTCAAGCCTGTTCCTAACCCTGGCATATCCACAGCTGGCAGTGAGGAATGGATTCACCACCACTGACAAACATGAATCCTCACATTTATGGGCTCCTTTCAGACCACTGGGGAATGACATCACCATCAAAAGAAGACCAAGTGATCCAGATGGGTGGATGACTCTCCACAACTACTACAAACCAGGAGCAGGCAGCAGGAAAATCATGACGGATGAGAAACTCTTGTACCTTGCAAGGGGAGGACTGAAAATTGGGAGCTTCCTCACCTGCTTCTGCCACCTGGCCAGAGGTGCTGTGGCTCTGTGACCAAAGGGCGGATACACAATGGTGACAGCAGTATCAAGAAAACAGCGAGGAGGTTGGAAAAAGAGCAGAGAAAGCCAAGGAGGCACAATATCTGGTGGCTTTGAGACCTGTGGGATGGGGAATAGGGAAAGATCGTAGCTCCAGACAGAAAAGATTTTCTCTTCTCTTGTTACCTCAGCAGTCTCAGAACCCAAAGTGGCCAGAGCATCAGGCACAGAGCACCAACAACAGCCAGTCCAGTGTGGGCAAAAGTGTCTGCCAGCCTTTATTCTGCTGGCACAGCATCTGTGGTGGAGGTAACACCCTGATGCTTGTGAGTGTCCAGTGGCAAAAACTGGGCTATAGCAGCCAAAGAACAATAGGTAATGAGAGCCTCTAACTAAATCTGCCCAGACGTGCCAGCTTAGATTTTGCACCTAATGTTCTGAGCTCTAACACATTAGGGCCTCTCCTTCCTAATAGCTTTCCCTTGTGTTTCTTCTCTTCCAGCATCGAATGTGTTTTTCAGCCATGCATTAACCTTTGTGCCTCATTCCTGATCTGTTGTTAAAATCTATGTTAATTCCTTAGAATCTTATAACTTTTCCCCCAAGCAAATTCTGAGCAGTCTGGGATTCTTGTACCCGCAGACGCAGTAGGTAGCTAACATGGTCTGCTCTCCAACAGCTCAGGCTGCATGAATGGCCTAATTAACACCTCATCAAACTGAACTTTTGGTTGTGTCTGGAGAAATTCCCTCTTGCACCTGTGCATCTACAAGACACCATTTCTAGCCTCCTGAACAGCAGGCCCCAGCCATCAGAGCAGCGCTCCATCACTGCAAAGCCTGTCCTTACTCCAGCAGTAGCAGTGCTGGTCAAGGCTCCAGGGCTTGCCAGCCCAGAGTGACACTGATGGCTATGGCTGCTCTGAGCTATTGCTCCATGCAGGGTGGTGCAAGAGCTCAAGAGCAATAACTCAGCACTGAAGGGTGTGCAAAGCCCAAGCTTCTGTGTTGCAGGCAGGGCTCTCCTCCCCTCACCATATCGTGCTTCCAACATCAGGAAGTACAAAGCTGTCACCCAGCACAACTCAGTGTCACCTGCCCAAGGACAACCTCTGCAGTGGGACAGCATGCACACAGCCCTACATGTTGCAAACTTTCAAGTGTGCAATCTGCACTCATTGTTTAACAGACCCCAGAGAAAGGTGGCATCTCAGGAGGGGTTCAGTTCTACCCTGTCCTGGAGGACAGACCTTAGGACTGGGTCAGAACAGCCTTGGAGGTGCCCATCTCCCACCACGGAGCCCAACAGAGCCTGGTGCTTAGCAGATACCAAACACCCAACTTATGCCCACACTGCCATTATTGCAGGGAAAAATTTAAACATAAAGAATAAATTTAGCTTAGTTGCTTGAAGTAATAGTTAAAAATAGACTACAATGTTTGGTACACAAAGCATGCAACAGGAAAATGTGATTCTAGCTAATACTTCACAGTGAGACTTTTCTCTGAATGTTTCGAGACCTAAGGTAACTCCAGAGGCTTTCCCTGGAGAATATCTAATGCCAACATCTACTGTTGGAGATCACTCCCTGGGCTTTTCTGAGCTCTCCTCTCCCATTTCAGCTCATTTCCATTGCTTTCCCTACCAAAACTCACTTCCTCACTTTGTGTAACAGAACCATGCTTGCCTGTCATACTAATCCACTCTTCTCATCTTCTCTTCTGGGGTGTCATCTCCCCCCCTCCAGATTTACTTAACACTTGAGTCATAATCTTCCACTTGGCATATCTCTTCCTACCTCTCTGACTTCTGCTGTTCATCACTTTTTTTTTTTAAAGAAGAGAAAAACTTTGCAGATTTTGCATCACCAGGTCTATTAGCTGCACACATTTCATTCGCTCAGGAACCTTCCTCCTACTGCAATCACTATGTAGACCACTCATGGAGGTCTAGCAAGGCAGACAGAAGATTTGATATTAAGAGCACCTTCCTAAATTCCTTCTCATCTCTCTTGCTTGCTGACTGTGTGGCGCTCATTCAGGACCGTGAGAGGCATGTCCTGGCTGTGACAGCACCAGGCACATGCTGAGCCACACTCCATTGACCAGTTCTGGACGCTCCTGCAGAAGACAAAGCTCTCAGTAGCACTAAACCAGATACTGAAGAGACCAAGGGGAGCTACTGGGAATAAAGCTCATGCTGTCAAAGAGCTTAGGCACTGGGGTTTGTTTGTTTACCCTTTTGCGACTCCATTTCCAAATACTGCAAATGAGTGTTTAGTCCTTTGTCTTCATGTAATCAGAATTCTTCCTCCTTTTTATGCCCTGCTTGGTAATAATGAGGTCTTTACGTGGAAAGACAAGCAGCTCTTTTCCCACAGGACCCTGTGGGCTGTAAGGCCATGCAGGCACGTGCTGCTTGTTGTGAGCTGCAGACAACAGGATTTGGAGTGCAGGACACAAAGTTTCTCCACAGGAAAGAGAAAACACTCTGAGCATCTGTTGACCAGAGTCACCCTGGCAGGTAGGATGGCAGCAGAGGAAATCATACATAGCTTGGAGAGTAGGCATGCTCATCACAATTCTTTCAGACCAGCAGGGGGGTCTGGAGAGCCCCCACCATCCTGTCACCGGGGCTGTAGCTCTTACATACCTACCCTTTCGTTTGAGATGGGGCTTCTGCCATTGTCTCCACCACATTGTACACTACAGCCTCACTCCCAGGGTTACCGTCCATCAAAACACAGCCCCAGCAACACTGAGCTGCTGGACCACCCTGGCCGTGTGACTTGGCTCTTCCGACCTCCCTTCCCTGGGACCCGGCTGCGGTGCACGAAGGGCAAATGCAGCAGTAGGACTTCCCTTTCTCTAATAGCTTCTTGGCTCTCATCCCCATTGTTTTTCTTACTCAGCCCGCTCCTCCCGGCGCTAATAGATTTCCTGCTGATCAAGGCTACTACAACATTTTGTAACTCTCCCTGTGCCGCTTCCATGCCCTGTACCAAACCCAGGGGCTCCATTAAGCACTGCATTCCGGCAGCATCAGTGGCAGCTGCAGTGTGGGCGCAGGGGCTGTTCCCCCACTTTTGTCGGAGGGAGAGACGCTGGCGTCGCAGCTGGTTCAACCAGCTTTATGGTCTCTTTGTGCTGCTGCAGCAGAGCTGAGAATCTGGCCCTGGCTCCCTCCCCGCCTCGCTGGGGACTGCATCAGTGTGCTGTTTATTGTTTCTGCCAGATCATTCCTGCAGATGTTAATGAATGCTAGACCCAGCTTTGCTCCCAGCAGAGTCCCTTCCACACCTCCCCCTGCCCAATCTTCTGCACTGGAGTTTCTGTTTACAGTCCTGCAGGGAATTTCGCCTCTGCTGCGTGGTCTTCAAGCCGCACAGTCTCAACTCCTGCTCCCAGCAGGCTCCCACACCTCCCTGATTCCTGTAGCTGTCCAATGTCACCTCCAGGTGTCTGTGTCCCTCACTGTCACTATTCCTTCTCCACCTCTGGCCTTCCCAAACTAGAGACATGCCAATTCTCCTAGGAGGAAGAGGGCCTGGTCAGTGAAGAAAGTTGCTACAGGTTCTTCCTCTGCAAGTATGGAGAAAGCACAGGGAGAAGAAGTCACCAAATAGTAACAAAGCAATTTGTCCAGGAGGACTCAGAGATAATAACATCCACACTGGTAAGTGGTGTCAGGACCCATCTCCTGACCTGGCAGACCACAGGCATGATGCAGCAGTCTGTGCCGTCTTCAGATCCCAGCAAGGTGGGCACCTCAGTCTGCCTATAATTGGGAAACACTGGAAATGCTTGGGAGAGTGTTAATTAGTCCAGCCTAAAATCCCACCAGGTACCTCTGCAGAATTTTAGCAGTACAGATAACCACCTCCCCAAACCTCTGCTCCTGTGGTGGCTCACCGTTGAGGCTATTGGATACTGGGAATTCAAAGAGCAAGCCTACCTGTTGCAAAAGAGTTCTGTCTCAGAAGGGATTTCTGATCTCTTTTTCATCAAAGCAACATCACTTACCCTTCCAGGAAAGCGATGACATTCTTTCTGGGCCTCCCAATGTTTGGCCCATAGAGGTGTGCTCTGGAATAAGTGCGGATAAGCTGCATCAGGCTTCTCAGCTGAGTGTAGTCCTTTCCTAGCTGGCTGCCATTCACCGAGCGGCCAATCAGTGTCCGATAGTTATTGGGTTCTGGGAAGATAAAGATAGACAAGCAAGGCTTATCAGCTCTGCTCCTTCATCTGCACTTCCAGAGAGAGAGAGAGAGAGACACACAGCTCACTCTCTCACACAGTTTGAGGTCTGGAGAGGAGGCAGGCAGCTCTGCAGAGCATCAGAAGGAACCTTTGCGGACTGGATGAGAGCCACTGCTTGCTCTCCTGCACCTCTTTTGCTGTACCTTGTTGTCATGCTGTCACCCCCGTAGAGTTGCCCAGTTCCCATGGCACTGTAGCCACCATACAAGTCCACCCCAGGACCCGCTGAGCCCAGCAACCAGGGCAGAAACATTGTATACATTTAATACATACTAATAGAAATGTCCAGCTAAGGGCTAACTCACACCAAGGCTGTCTTAGAGATGGTGCTGGGGCCTTTAAATCCATCTGAAACTACACTGGCAAATTATCCTGGGATCTGAAAATATCCTCTTCCAAAACTGAATCTTTCTCCTACAGTGAACTCCATTCCCGTGGCTCTCCTGTTCCCACACTCACCGTTGCCCAGCTCCCAGGAGATGTTGTACTTCTTGCTGGCACTGTACTTCAGGAGGCTAAGGGCATTGGAGCTGTTCCAAGAGTTGTTGGGATTTCGGCGCAAAGCATTCAGTGCAAAGATCAGGTGAAGGCCAGAGCAGTCAGCAAAGTTATAGAGTTTGTCTAGAGACCTGGCTGGGAAGAAACAAAACACAGTTTGTAATTCAAAGGAAAGCTAGTTCCAGAGAGGTTCAAATGATCCTGCTATCCATCATACTTTGCCTTCTGTGTAGGATGAGCTGGGGTCAAATGCCATCCACACGACAACTGTAACTGCAGAAATGAACCTGACCTTTGAAACTGGGATAGGATTCCAGGTGTGGGCTCATCTCCTTCCAGCATGAAACTTGGATGCTCTCCACCTCTATGTCGGAGCTGGGGCCATGTTACCAGAGACAAGTGACTTTATAACATCTCTTTTCATCTGCTGTTGGCAAGGAAAGTTCAGCCTTTCCTGTGCTTATTCTGCCTTGTATCTTTTCCAGAGCAGACCCCTGCAGTGACTGGGGAGTAGAGGAGGAAATCATCACTCCAGAGCTGCCAGTTCTCTGCTCCCACAGTCCCCAGTACAGTAACCAAGCCCCAGCAATGATAAAGTAAAGCCTCCATACACCACACACCCAGCTAACCTCTGCCCTGCACACAAAGATGGGAGCTTTGTATCACCTCTTGACCTAGGGGAGAGAAGGCCTCCCTGCCTAGTGACAGCCTGGACACACTCTGTGGCCTTCCTGAGGTGCTGGGGTCTTTGTGGGATTCATGTCCTACCTGCTGGCCCCCAAGCTCCCAAGCTGGCATCTCCCTGTAGTATGGCTTGGATGAGCAGTGGGGGACCAGCCAGCAGCAGCAGGAGAGACCAAAGAAAGAGCTGACCCACTATTTAGGGTGGTGTGAGATTAGCACAGGGCCCTTCTGGGAGATACACAATATTTAATGCCTTTTTTATCTTAAATCTTCCCTAAAAACTGAAAAGCAATCAAATGCCTGATGAAGCTAATGCCATTATTAGCAGGACACAAACTCATGTGACAGAGAGAGGAGATTTGGTTAGTGAGCAATTAGATAACAGTGGTGTTTTCAATCATCCCTGCCTGTTGAACTGCATCCCAGGACACTCGGCGAGCTTCCTGAAGCAGCCTTGGAGACGCAACCACTTAACTGTGAGGAGCCACTGGGGATAGGGAGGGTTCCAGGGGGCCAGGGAGGGCAGACCAAGGGTTCCGCTTTTCAGAAGAGGCGAAGGAGGCACTGGGGAATTACAGAGTAGGCAAACTGGCTTCAGGTCCCAGAAAAACACTTGGACAAATAATCGAGTTGCTTGTCAGCACTTACAAAATATAAGGAGATGATCAACAGCCACAGGGAAATGCCAAGAACAAATCACACTGAAGCAATCTACTGACAAGAGAGCAGGGCTTGCAGGCAGCAAAGCAGCCATTTATGTCTTACACCTTGATGGGTTTTGAGACTTTGAACACAAAGGATTGCACATAATATTCTCTCCAGAAACTGAGGTAACCCTGATCTGGACAGAACTGCAGTGAGAAATACGCACACATTGAGAGCAGCTCTCAGTAATTTGCTGTTAGAGTGAAGGGGTTAGGCAGCCTTCTCTAGACCATTTTCAAAAAAAGTGAGGTATAAAGGAGCAGAGGATACATCAGACTTACCAAGGCACTAAGGTTATAGCATGCACCACCATGGGCAAGGGAGCTGAAGAGGATGGAGAGGAGGCCACTGCATGCTCAGAGAATTGCCCTATGGCTGGGGAGATGCTCCAAGATTCCCTGTAGCATGTTGCCCATCTAAGGTGCAAGTGAAATGGTGACAGTCAGGAGCTGCTCATTCTGGTTGGGATAAGCTGCTACAGCCTGTATGTCTGCATTTGTACTGTTGCCTTTCCTGGCCACTGAAAACCTCAGTGAATAGAGAACCAGCTCTAAGAATAAACTTATTTCAAAAGTAAAGTTTTAAGGAGGGTCAAGGAAATAAGCTAACTGAATAGCTAACATTTAATGGAATGCAGAAAAGTTATGGAAAGAAGATGGGGAAAATGTAGAAAAGAAATTCCTAATCCTTTTCACAACCTTTTTCTAAATGCTACTGGGTTGTTTGAGTGAAAAGTAGCTAAATTAGATTAATCTAATGTATTCATCCCACTGGCTCAGGCACATTAGCTGTTTTTCTGGATGCTTAGTGAATTAGAGACAGATATAGTTACTTAATACTTATTTACCCCAGACCCTCAGGCAAAAAGCTGCACTTGAAATGAGACTCCTATAAAGAGGATAATATAGACACCCAAATGACAAATGAAGCAAGCAAAAAAGGGGTTACCTGCAGCTCTTCTGCTAGAAATGGAACCTTTTCACAGTGCAAAACAGTTGTACTGCAGAAGGGGATTTGGTTCATATTTAGGAGACACTGCAGGGAACTGGGAATTGATTTTCCATGCATCCACAAGAGGAAACAAGATGTCTGTTCATCTCAATACAGGGCCTACCACTGTGAAATTATATTTTCCCCTTGACACTTATTTTGTTTCCATGCGCCTGGACACAGAGATGCCACGTGTATTCCATGTTCTGCCACAACTTTCCAAGCTGGAAACCTCAATAATCATGAGAGCAGGCTAGGAGGAACACACAGATGTCTGGAATTTGCTTCTGCACATTTCCAATGGTGTCCCAGAACAGAGCTACCTACAGACTGCAATGAAACTACAAAGAGCAGAAAAGCACTAATAAGCCCATCTTTGCATGAAACCAGATTGTTCATACAGCCACTCTTGGTATCAAGAGTATCAGGTACCAAATCCACTTACCTCCTTTGCTCTTGGCAGCTGTCTTGGGATTGTGTGAACTTGGAAGAAAACCCATTCAGTGACTCTGGAAGAGCCTTGATAACCAGTTTGCACAAGCTACTCAGCCATTTGTGGTTAAAGCACATGTCTGTCCCCTCTGAGATGACTGCCTTAAACTGGATGTCTTCAGTGCAGACAGCTGCATTTAGATGAGAAGAACACTGTCATGCAGAGTGCATGACAGCAGTGTGCTGAAGTGGCCAAGGAGGCCAATGGCATCCTGGCTTGGACCAGAAATAACATGGCCAGCAGGACCAGGGCAGTGGTCATCTTCCTGTACTTGACACTCTTGAGGCCACACCTTGAGTACTCTGTTCAGTTTTGGGCCCCACACTATAAGAAAGACATTGAGATGATGGAGCACATCCAGAGAGGGACAACAAAACTGTTGAAGGGTCTGGAGCACAAGTCTTACAGGGAGGAGATGAAGGAGCTGGAGGTCTTCATCCTGAAGAAAAGGGGGCTCAGAGAGACGCTACAACTCTCTACAACTACCTGAAAGGAGGTTGTAGCAAGGTGGGAGTCAGCTTCTTTTCCCAAGCAACAAGCATTAGGACAAGAGGAAAGAGCCTCAAGTTGTGCCAAAGGAGGTTTTGATTGGATATTGGGAAAATTTTCTTTACTGAAAGAGTTATCAAGGATTGGAGCAGGCTGCCCAGGGAAGAAGTCGAGTCACTATTCCTGGGGATAATTTAAAAGATGTGCAGATGTGGCACTTGGGGACACAGATTAGTGATGGAGTTGAAAGTATTAGGATAATGGTTGGACTTAATGATCTTACAGGTCTTTTTCAACCTAAATGATTCTATGATTCTGTGGATGGCTAAAGCACAAAAAGGAGCTTATTTAGAAGACTTTGAGTGATGTCCAGTCCTCCATATGTACAAACAGGGCCATAAGAAAATGCTATAAATATTTTACTGCCATGACTAGGGATGGCAACATTACTTCTGAGTAATGAGAACATGAAGAATCATAGTATTATTAACAGCTGGCTAAAACTCACTTTGAATTCTGGATAATTGCACTGTTTTTTCTTCATCAAACAAAGAAGATCATATAGGAATTTAACCTTTCTCCAGCTAACACATCATTAGGCAAGGCTTTCACAAAGTATTTCAATAGAAAAAGCCATTGTCATACTAGAATGAATCTTAATAGAGCAGAACTAGATTTATAGGATGTTCTCCTTGCCCCTTCTCCCCCTCTGCCCAGCGCAGAGATGCACATGCTCAGCACTCACGTGCCACTGAGCTCAGGGAGAAGGAATTTTTCAAAAAATAATTAAAAAAGTGGAAGGATGCTGAGAGTCAGCTTCTTTCATTCACTACTGCTCATGTAGTTGGAGTGAAGATAACCTAGGCAAGAAAAGTCTGTTCCCTCACACCCAGTGGCAGCACTTGATAGTGGGTCTCAGTGGGGCAGGTGCCTGTCTCAGTGGGTTTGGGATGAACAGCAGCCAGTAGTCAGAGGCCACAAAACTCTGGCATAAAAAAGAAATCAGAAGATATTTAGGCTTTCTCAACCTTTTTCATCCTTGTTTGCAGAGGTTTGAATGCATCTGGAGAGTGAGTACAGCCCAACCATTTATGGCTGGGTGGCCACCAGAGAAGATCTGCTAGAAAACCCTGCACTCAGCCGAAGCTCTGCACAGAAATTAAAGTTTTTAGCTGCTTGTATTGATCTCATATATTCTGGAAAGAGAGACAATTCAAAATGCAGAAGGTGTCTGTGAAGCCACAAATGATGGTGGGGTTCAAGGAACAAGTACGTCTTCAACCATTCTTTCCCATTTTTCTTCTTTTTATACAAGGCTAAATTTTAATGTTCTCTGAAAGATGGATGGTACTTAACTCTGTGACATGCCACCACAAAATCTGAGGCACATTAAAACATCTCTGACAGTTTAAAATAATTGGCAAGACTTTCCAGTTGTAGTTACTGAATTAAACATTATACTAGAGACTTTTTAAAGAACACAGTATTGACTGCTGTTTGGTAAGAGGGACAGTTCAAGAATCTCTGGGTTTGAAAATCTGCTACATTTTTTATTCTTCTCCAGGAACTTTGCTTTGTCAGGGTTTAGCATGAAAGGTGGAAATTCATGTGCCCATTGAGAGGGAGGCTGAGATCAGTCAGTGGGCTAATGGGTGGTGGGGCATGGCACAGTGTGCCAGGGGCTTTTGTAACTCTGGGAAGTCAACCAGGAGGGCAGGAAAGAAGAGGCAGTTCTCCCTCTACTCCCACCATTCACCATATCTATCTTGTGTATGTACAGCACATGCAAGCACTAGAGAGGATGAGACAAGAGCAACGCACAGCACAGTCCCCAAATCCTCAGGTTAGCTGAGAGACCAGTCAAATGCACAACAGCTGAACCCTTCTGTTGACAAAGCAAGGAAATGTAGTTCTAGAAAGAACAACTTCAACTAATCACACGTATTGCTCTGTGTTCTCCATAAATTCCAAGCAAGGCCTGAAACGTCCCTGCAAAAAACTCGTGGTGGCAGCACTGAAGCCAGAAGGATCCCCTACCCCTCAAGCATCTTGAAGGAGATAGTGGAGGGTTGGGATTGGGGAGGGTTGGCAAAAAGCAAAGAGAAACCCAAAGAGATTTTTAGAGGGAGGGAGTAGAAGGAGTGGTACAGGCTGTTCAGAGAAGAAATGAGTAAGATGGCTGGTGAGAGCAATGAATGGAAAAAGAAAGATATTCCTACTTACAGAAGAACAAGACGGTACATGGAAAATTTATTTATAAACAAATTGCCACCATTGTCAGCTGAATCCCATTTGCACTGGCTCTCTTACACTGAATATCCTCATAAAACCACATGTGTGTGGCAAGCACTAAATGTTTTCTTAGCAAATAGATATGAATCAGAAGATATGCAACAGGCAATTAGAGTAATTCCAGACCCATGCGACAGGTCTGCAACACCGGCTTGAATTCTTGGATTGCATCCTCAGTCACAATAGGGTTTCAGACAAGGAAATCAGAATATGCCCATCCAAAATCTGTGCAGTTAGAGCACCAAACAATAACCTTCACCATCACTGCAAGTTCAAAGGAAAAATAACATCCCACACTGTCCACATGCACTGTAACATCCAGCTTGAGCCACTGGATCATGGGAAGCTTTTCCTATTCTAGCTGCATGTTAAGCCATTCCATCAAAGTTGCTGCTTAATGAGAATTTTAAAGATTTCAAGGCTACCAAGAAACCCACACAGTTGCTGAAATCCACATTTCAATGATGATCATCCCATCTGGGAAGCTGTTTGGTTTTAATTCAGTCTTCTGGAGCATTTTTTTATGCAGTAAAACCCCACCATGTAAAGACGCTGAAGAATTCCCAGGCAAAATTGCTGGCAGGAGGGAACAATTTGCTTGCCTCAGATACTCGTTTCACCTGAAATGATCCCTCTACCTGGTCAGTCTCCCAGTTCCCTTCAAAAACAATGGAAGTGTGCAGAACTGTCTCTTGCTCTCCTTTACCTACCAGGCTTCCTTACTGCTCCATGGAGGAGCAAAAGGTGGGTGTGTACTATGCGTGGGAAGCGCTTTCCAAGGCAAGGTGCAGCGTTGGAGGTCTGCTCTGAGCGACAAGAAGTGCTTTGGCAGAGCCTAATGGTACTATAGAAAAGGGATCTAGTTTAATCCCATCTGAAGAATACCTGAAAGTTGGAGGAACTGGCTTTAATACTGCCAGCCAGTAAAGAAATGCTGCACACTGTGTGTTAATGAGAACCTGGATTTTATATCCAGCTGGATGACAGATGGGGGATCTGGGGCTATTCCCTTCGGAGTATCGAGGGGGACTTTTTCCAGAGGAATTGTCATCATCCCTGGTCTTTAAGCAGCTGAACATCGACCCTCAATATTCATTCAAGTCTTTAACTAGATTTTTCATTTCACTGCCAACGCAGAGGTGATTATGCTGACCACGTGAGCAGGTTTAGTCCTTAACACCACCGCACAGAAACAGCAGTCTGGGGGCTTGGTGTCAATCTCTCGCCAATAAGGAGCTTGGCTAGCAGCCATGGATTGTGGGCTGAGTTCCCAGCTGGCATATAACTTGGAAGACTACCATGAGGTCTGGGTTCAATATCCAATTGCTAAGGAGTCTGGCTGACAGCCTCATTTTGTGGAATGAATCCCAAATTAATATAATTCTTTTGATACCAGACAAGGGGCATGGACTGCTTCCAAATTCTCTAAGGGCTCAGATAAAAGCCATAGGCATTGGGTTCAATGTGTAAATGGTATTGAGGTCGAATAACAGTCAGGATTGGGCTTAATCCTCAGATGGTAAAAAAAATGGAATGAGCCTTGAGCTCTGTCTTCACACAAAAAAAAGAGAGCTCAAATGAGCAGAATAGCTCTGTTTTCAATCCTTGCGTGGTAAAGAGCTCACAGGACAGTAATGGTTTCTAGGAACAAGTGTAAACTGACATGGAGCTTCAGAAGAGGTGTGGGATCTGGGTTCAATCTCCAAATGCTGTAAAGCTCAGATAATGTCCAGAGGGGCAATTTCCAAACCCTCTGTTCCAGTCTGGTGTCTAGGAAAAAACCAAGATCATGTTACAGCTAAGAAAGCTGTTTTCTCCTGCTGCATAACCTAAGGTGTTTTCCCTTTTGAATTGGGATGAATCCAGCATCTTCTATAGTTTCAGAGGGAAATGGAGGTGAGGGGGGAGAGGACTACAGGTTTGAGCAGAGCAGAAGAACAGAGCACAGGAAAATAAGACTCTGAGCACCACCTGCTTTTCCACATCTTGTTGGCCACCCCTCACCACTGTGCTTGAGCCATGGAAATTGCTCCAGAGAAAAAGCAGGTACAGCTCATCAGCATCCTCAGTGGCCCACAATGCCTGCATTTCTGGGCATCCTTGGGGCCTCTGCAGGAGGCAGCTCGTAACACTGAGAGACGGCAACAGCCTGCTTGGCAATTACATCCCACTGACACCACTTGCACTATCTGCTTTGGATAAAGGAATACAAATAACATGAGTAGAAAATATTCAAATATTATTTTGACCAAGCTTTTAAAGCTGCTCTGTTACATAGGGAACCCTTCCTGGATGAGGTTTTATTGAAAGCGACATTGATCCTCTGAAAAGCTTCAAATTTGATAGCACTATCTCCCTGCTCTTGAGGAAATTTTTAAAACCCAATTCCAGTCTTTGTGACTCAGCTTTAACTCTAAAGTCCAAATAAGATGGACCACAGTGGACAGAGCCTGATTGACATGAGTGTTGTTATAATAGGCTGTGGTTTGTCAATCTGACCTGCAGCTAGCCAGACTCTCGAGCAGCAACAGCAGACTTGGGGTAAAACCCTACAAACTCCCCTCTCAGGGCAGCAACTACCCAATCCTAATGAGCAGGGGTACTGGAGACAAGCCCTGTTAGCACCATGTCCTTCATGGGCAGTGGGCACAGCCCAGCATTTTGCTCTTTACCCTATGCAAAGCTATGATGCTGGGGACAGACTCCCCAACATGTCACAAAGCCACCTTCCTCCAGGCTTTACCTATGCACGTGGAGGGAGTGAACCTGCCAGGCTTGGGAACATGGCTGCAGACATAACCCAGCTCTCCTGCCAGACCGTTTGCTGACAGAATGACTGTTTTATATGGCTATAAGAGCAGCTATAAGTGCAGCTGTCTGAAAAGCAACAAAATGTATGATGTGTGTTTCTAAATTCAATGACAGCTGGCAGTGCTGCGCTGCAGCTCATTCCTTCTTTTACACGATTTAGCTAAAACACTTCTCTGTGATCACCCTGATTTATTAACAAACAGCAATTTCTGGAACAATTTAAAAGCGTTCCCAAGCAGATAAGAAGTGGTCAGCTCCTCAAGCACTCAGTGAGCTCCCAAATAGGCAGGCAGCTAGAGATGGACAGGGATGGCTGATTGAAGGACTGAGTGCCCTCTCTGCCCACTTCACAGGGAGGAGTGGGCTGTGAATCACATCAAGCCTTTGAGGCAAGGGTACCTATGGCAGCTGCAGAGCATTACCCATGGGTGGGGGAACGGTGATTTATATTGTTTAAAGCTGGCCTGAGGTGCAAACATGAGCCATTTCTGTGCTGCCATGGAGAAGAGGTGACTTGGTCCCTCCACAGTGCTGCTCCTAGCCCAGGAAGACACATAGAGAGGGACCTCCTCCTGCACCTGAGTCTGACCCCTCAGGCATGGGAAACCTTGTGCAGCCCAAACCCCCACAGGTGTGTACAAGATAATGCCACAGCTTGCTGTACAGCCACATGTCGTAACACAAGGCAGAGCAAGAAGACAAGGACAGGTGCTGTGCCTGTCCCCACATGCATCTCCTCCTGCCATCTGCAGGGCAGATGACAACAGCTGTCACAGGAACCCATGTCCCCTGTGCATCACTTGCTGCTCAGGCAAGCTGTGTCCACATCATTCTTTCAAGCTGCCCCAGTCTCAAGGCAGAGGTTTTCTTTATAAATACTTCTTGACAGCACCCAAAGAACTAACACTGCAGCAAGAGGATGGATGTTTTCAGCGCTTCCCTGCAAAAAGTGAGCTGGGCAGCACAGGCTGAGCAGCAACCTGTGCACATGCTGCATGGCTAAACTGGAATGAATGAAAGATGTACAGGTACAAAGTATGTTTTTAACATGTTCATTTCATCTCTATTAAGAGCTTAAACCAGTTAAGCTGTGCACCTAGTTCACCTATTCCCTTCAGCCCCTCCAGCAGCTTCCATACTCCATTTTTTGCTGCCTAAACTGTTTGCCATGTGGCAGACACGTGGCTTGGTTCAGAAGAGCCTCATGCAGGGATGCAACCCAGATCCAACCAACAGCATCCCTGGAGCTGCAGAAGGAGCAGTGCCTTGTACCAGGCCTTCTGCCTCCTGCCCCCCTGGTCTCTGGCTGCTTTGGAGAAGTGTCATGGATCAGCCATGCAAGGAGGCTGAACTACCACATCGGGAACAAATTCAAACTGAGGACTTTAGTGTTGCCAAACCCCAACATTCAAAAATCATGAGTCAAACTCACAAAAATCATGGTACTGGCTCGAAAAACCTGGTTTTAACATTATTTTCATTGTCTGATGTTTTCAAAAATTTGAGGTGCCTTTGTAGGCTTTTAAGCTCTTCTACTACCAGCAGTGTTAAAATATGGCTTGTTTTTATTTTTTCTTTTATGGCAGTTGATGTTCAGCAAAACAACCTTTTTACTTTACAAGTTGTTTAGGTTGGCCTTGCTTCCCCACGGGCGGGGGCTGAAGCCGGTGGCCAGGGACGGTAGAGGCACGCCTGACATCCCTGAGTGCGGGCTCTGCAGCAGAGATGCTCTGCCATTAAGCAGGAGTCTGGCCATCTCCTCTTACAATCCCTAGCTCTTGGCAAGCAAACCCAGAATCCACAAAAATCAGGTGCTTCATTTTATGGGTCTGAGTCACTTCCCCACGGCGTGCAAGGAGCCGCAGCCATCGTGCGCTGCTGAAAACCGCCGGTCCCAGTTCCGGCACATCCTCCCCTGCCTGCTGACCGCGTTCTAGTTGTTCCTACTCAGCGGAGCAGCTGACTTCCCTGGGAGGAAGAGGGAGTGACTAGGGCTCTTCGCACACTTTGTGAGCTGGGCATCTGGTATTTTTCAAAACTCTGAAACATTTTTTAACTGAAAACGGTCTTAAAAAAAAAAAAAAAGCCACACCAAACCAACAACCAAAAAAACAACACATAAAACCGGAAATGTTTCAATCAGAAATCCTTAATTAAAACCACACTCTTTAGCACATAAAGGAGGAAGTTAAAACAGAAATGTACTTTTGCACATTACAGACAGCATTATAATAAACACAGAGCACTGCCAAGAAAGAGGCATTTTCAAGGCTAAATTAGATGCCTCCAGCTGCACTCAGATAATGTCAGAGGGCTCATCTGCACTGCTGAGTGTCAGTGCATTTGAACACAACAGTGGTCGACAGAGCTAGTAGGGTGAGAAAGATGGCAATTACTGGTGCAGACTGTGAACATTGCAGCAAGGACCATGACCCACTGCAGTCTGTGACCTCCACTGACTTCCCACGGATCATAGACCTGGGTCTTAATCTGTAAAATATTTGAAGGAACTGGCCCTGACTCTCTCTGCTCCTCTGGGCTCACAGATATGGCTGAGCTGGAGCGACCCGGTTTGGCAGGATCTCTCTCCAGCTAATCTTTGGAGGAATTTTGTACCAAAGCACACAGGGTGGAGTCTGAACCTGATTTTGGAGGCACAGATGAATGGCTGGAAAAGGCCAGCATCTTTAGCCTGATGTCCAGCACCAGGCAGCCTGGGATGCACATGAGGAGTGCAGGATTCAAACCCAGTACCTTAGCAGGACAGATCAGATATTTTGCGCAGCTACCCACAGCCAGCTTAAAATCTGCTGTAAGTATGGAAGTCACCCTACACCCATGTAAAATTTTGCAGCTATTGAACATCTGGAGTGAAAATAGTCACCTGATTTTGAGTCCAAACTTACCTGTTTTGGGCTTCTAGTGACTGGATCTTGCTATACCCTCACATGCTAGGTTTTTATTTCTTGTGAATATCTCAAATTTAAGGTCAACCCTCCTCTAAACACACTTTCATTAATCACTGTTTGCTGCAGGTCTTCAGCATATTCACAGTAATGCAAGTTGTTCCAAGCTTCCAATCAATTCTGCAGGTCTTTGCTGTCCTGCGGGTCTTACCAAGCTCTGTCAATGAACCACTGCTATGTGGGACATTTAGGATCTCATGAACCAATTGATGTGCTGTGGGAGGACAGGTCTGCTCAGATTCCCGGTCCTCTGCACCAGCCACAGAGCCAGAGCAGCCTTGTCTGCACATAAGTGGCAGGAGAACAAACTGGACTTACTTAAAACCCTTTTACACAGCTACAGCAATTAGCCTCACCCTCACATATGCTTCATGAAAAGACATCATTGGAGGGGAATACTGATATGAGATTATGTCACCTGTTTAGAAAACAGAAGAAGGAAATAGGAAGGGTTGTTTTTTTGTATGAAGGATGCTCTGGGTTTCAAAGAGAGATGAGAAACCAACTTTGTGCATGCCCCCAGGGAACAAGAAAGAGAAAAGGAGCACAGAAGATGTGCCACAGAACTCCATTAATCAGAAATATAACATGGATGACATATTTTTGAGTGTCTGGCTAAAATAATGGCTAAAATAACCGGAGTTGGTAGGAACAGGTAGTTTTAATTACCCTGCTAACTGCTAAACACAGAGCAGGGCAGGTCCCAGACACTCCAAGTTGCTGTAATGAGTGGGGGAAAGTTGCTTTGGAGAAGGGAAAGTAACAGGGGAGGGATGTTTATAACTTGGATAATATTAATACAGAAAGCTGATTAATAGTCCAAAAATGGAAGTAAATTTGAGTGCAAGTGGTTACAAAACCATAAAGTTCAGCAATTTAAGGCAGCAAAGGAGCAAGAAAAATGGATTAAAGATAATGTATTTCAAAAAAAGCAAATTTGAACAAATTCAGGGCACAGGTCAAGAGGATCTCTGGGGAAGGGAGTTTAAGAGCATTTCCCAACCAGTGAGACATGGAGAGGCAACAGCTGTGCTGTGGGTCCAGGAGAGAGAGCAGCAGAAAGAACTACAGGAAAATACCCTGCAAATACATACAAATAAGAGGAAGAAAGGGGAATATATCAGTTGGTAACTCAGTGCAAAAGAGTAAGCAACATATTGACATAGAAACAGCTCTTTAGTTTTCATCAAGACAATTAACTGTGACATGACTGTTAGTTACGTTAATCTGAAATGTGAAACAGCAGCAGACCTGAAGAGGGATGGAACAGATGAAAGACCCCCTAGGAAAACTAAACCACAGAAGTTCTCAATTATCAGAATGTCAGATTGTTTTGTCGAATACAGAAGATTCGTATGTATTCAATTAATACCTTTTCTGCATTTTTCATCCAGAATTTTGCCACTATCAGCATTCCTTCTTACAATAATGCTGCACTTCGCTGAAGTGTTTTTATTCCTGATATACTGTAAGTATACTTATTGCTTTACTCCTCTGGACACAGATGCATCCCCGATTCTCTCAACTTCCCCTCACTGTCTGACAGCACTTCAGAGGCATGCACCTCTTCCAGCTTTACTGTGATGGTGATATCACCTGAACTACTTCATTCTTGCAAGGTGAACAGGGAAGAACAGGCATGACTCTTTGTGAAGTAAGCATTCAAAGTGGCTTGGGTGAACTCTATCAAAGCTCTATACCTCTTCATTATTCCTGGACAACAACCTAAAGCCAGCCCAGCCCTGTAGATCAACACTGCAGATATATGGACTCGGATGGGACGGATGTTAAATTTTGCACCAATTACCCTGCAGCCACTGCTACCAGCAGAACTTCTCCACATTGGTTAGCACAGCCTCAGTCACTGTGGTGATGGAGAGGGATGCTCACACAGCCTGCCAGGACAGTAGCTCCAAATATCACCCATTAATGGTATCAATGCTGGAGGTGGCTGTCAAAAACAGAGAGAGCCACATAGGCAGAAAAGGCAGAGGGGAGCATGACTCACTGGTGGTATGTGGGACTCAGCTAAACACACAGCAAAAGGCTGCCCTGTGAGTTACTCCACGCACTGAATGGATGTAGATGTAAGACATCAGCTCTTTTCCAGAGAGACCCTCTGCGTGGTTTTTAACACATCTGTGTACCCAACTGCTGAGTGACCTACATCACTGCCCTCCCTCCTTCTCCCCTCTTACTACTGAAACACAAATCCTTCAACTGAAAATACATCAAATTCTGGAGCTAAAGAGTCATATTAAAATTGAGTATACGAGGTGCTGGATTAAGCTAATGGTGTCATTGGCTTGCCTTCTGGGAGAGGGATCTGAGGTTTTTGCAATATACTTGTCAGGTTTTTCAACTTACTCAGCTAAACAAATAACTACTGTTAAACCTCTGAAAGGGATTCTGCCCTCTAGCCAGAAGAGACAGCCTTCTGAGACAATTCTTGTGGATAAAGGTTGATCTAAAGAAGTATAATTTCTCAGGGTTTAACTGAATATCTCACTGGTTAAGTAAATGGTTATCTTTCTGGATATGTCATAATCTCAACTGAAAAATAAAGGCATGAAAAATGTTAAAATCAACTTACTAAAATAAATTCCCTCTCAAACTGCTTGGCAGTCTCTAATTAAATAATTCCACCTGAGAATCCCCTCAGATTACTTATGGGATATGGCCACTGGCTCCCACCTTCAGTAAATGGGAGCCATGTGGGCAGCATTAGAAGAGGAAAGTGCAAGAAAAGGTGAGCCCAGTGAAAGGCAGATGAACACACCATGGCATGCTGGGGAAGATTAAAGGGAGATACAAAAGGAGGGATGAAAGCTTCTGACACTGGAGAGCAGGAAATTTTCAGTGTCTGAGGAAGGTTATGGGTTTGCTCTGAGTGGGAAGGAGGGTGTTAGCAGCTGGAAGAAAAGACTTGGTCTTGTCCTGGGAGGAAATGATTCAAAAGCATTTACTTTCCAGATTAGCAATGACCTTGCTCCATTTACTGGTGAGGCTGTGGATGTTGGAAGCCTCATCTTGCAAAATGTGTCTGGTTGTGCATTATTGTACAGCTGACAAACGTTACACTTTCAGAACTGAGAAATATGCTCACAGCACACAGAAATGACTCAACAGATTCTCACTCCGATTTCAGGTCATCTCTTCAAGACCTCAGTCTGAAACTTGAACATAAGGAATTCCCATTTAAAGAGAGATGGTAGGATAAAATTATAAAAACTCAAACCACGTTTGCAACTGCAGACCCACATTTCCACGTGCTCTCTTGCTATGTCAGCACCAAGGGGACAAACAGGGTGAGAGTCTGGACACCAGGAGGACAAGTCAGCCACCATGAGCACCTCTTGGAGAGAAAATGGAGGGAGACAGAGGATGCCCAGGATGAAGGTAGCAAACTCAGGCAGCTCCAACCTCTTCCCAGCAGCACTGACCAGAGCTGGTGGCGGTGTGCTGCTATGCAACACAATGACTTTGATCACAAAGATGGATGGCAACAAATAAGCAGATACCTATAGTGGTTTAGGGAGGAGTGTGAAATATTTTATGCACACGTGTGTAGAAACAGACTGTATCTTTCTAGAACACTTTTGACCATCCAATCAAGAAAGTCACACTTGTGTTAGAAGAGGTGGCAGAAGCGGGGAAAGGGTTCTCAAGCTGGTCCTTCAGGCCGTGGTTGATTATGATTTCTTTCTGGTGCACTTTACTGGCATCCCAGTGCAGACAAGTCCTGAGACAACAAATGAAACAGAAGCCCACAACTATCAGAGAGCTGAGAAAACCGCATTAGCTTGCTGATGGCTCTTTATCAAATATAATCTAATCATTACAAGGACAGAGCAGAAGGGGAACCCATCCTCTGCAGTGCCCTGGAGGAATTTTGGCAATGCTGTTGATAACCATGCTCCAGGACATTGGAGGGGACAGTGCACTGACTGCTGGGTTCTAATTACTCTGTTTCCTGTGGATTCCATTCCTTGACACAAGAGGTGCTTCAAGTCCTATCAGTGATGATTTCCCGTTTCTCAAAGGATGGGGATCTGCAAAGTTTCCTTAGCCTCTAATGGCTCCTTCCCAAGGACAGACTCACTAGGAGGTGCAAGCTATTGGCAGCTCAAGGGCCCAGAGGAGCTGTTGACCGTGTTTAGGCCATGATCCAGAAGACTTGATTTCATCCAGCATAAGTGGAGCTGTTTTATTTATTCTAGTGGTCTGATGGTGAGGGAGGAGTGCTCCCTGGCTGCCACCACTAGCCCTGTTCCAGGCATGGGGGCCAACACACAGCCCTGCTCCAGAAAACACTGCTCACAGGGATGAGGTGCTCATCCTCATGTGCCACCTTGGAGCAAAGTTTCTGTGAACTCATGCCGCCTTCCCAGAGAAATTTACTGTTTCCTTTGACCTGTGGTCTGACCCTCTATGTCTTCCCCAGCCAGGTGAGCCCATACCACATCATGCTGGAGGACTGTTAGAATCTCCCTTCTCCAGCAATGGCCAAGAGGAGATACCCAGAGAAGAGCGTGAGAGGGACAACCACACCATGTCACCTTCCAGGTTACACACCTGGCAGCCACACCACAGTGGCACAGGGTGCCAAGCATACAAGACATATACAAGACATCATGAGTCTCACTTCCCATTTAAAAGAAATAGCAAAAGCCAGTAGGTAATAATGGCCCCAGCACTTCACATGCACCACAAGTATGTCTAAACTCAACTCAGAGTAACCTGCTGTGCCATCTAAGCAAGACGTCCTAGTTCACACAAAACAGTGAGAGTCTGCTGAACCCTCAGAACAGACTCATGCCAAAATATAAATAAAGATCCAAGAAGACTTGACACAAATACTGAGGCAATGACTAGAGAAATGACTTATGAAGTGAACAGCAAATGCCTGCAGGGCTGACCAAATGGAGGAGAAGCTTTTAAGAGCTGCAGAAGCTTTCCAAAGGAACAGAATCTGAGGAGTGCCAATTTGTGTCAAAGATTTTCCATCTGCACACAAATAAATAAATAAGAAAGATGGAAGCAGACAGGGAGAAATCTGTATTGTCCATCACAGAGTCCTATGTGGGTGTAGCTCCTTCGATGCAGTCTGCGCTGGACTCCAGCGAGACTGAAGTGTTGCAGATGGCTGGCGGTAGTTATCTGTGTGGGGCTGAGTTATACTTTATAGGTCCAATTCTGCCTCTAAAATGAATACTGTGTCCTCTACATATCTGAAGTACTCTCTGGACCTGCACAGATCTGCCAGAGAGGGAGCAACAATGTCCCTCAGGTAGAGCGTAGTCAGGGAGGACAGTGAGAACAAATGAGCAAGGAAGGAAGTTGTGAGACAATAAGTAGAAGGGGAAAAGAAATAAGTTTATTGGCCAAGCCATGACATCCCATCTCCCATTAACTCGCACTGCTGCTCTTCACAGCACCTCAGCAAAAGGACACCAGCCTTGCCACCCACCGACACATCCACGGAGGGAGCAGAGAGGGAGGCATGGCAGGAAAAGATGGGACAAAAGCAAGCCAAAGAGTGCAGAAGGGAAAAAATATTTTGGGGTTTATTTTTCACACAGGATTCACAACATTCCACAGAAAATTTAATTTTGCTGTCCTGTTCTTGTTTGCTAACCAGAACCAATTTAATTTTAAAACAACACACAGAGCCAACAGGGGAAAAAACATTTTGCAATGGCTCTTCACTCCCACTTGGAACAGCGAGCACAGCTTAACTCATTCGGCTCTTGCAGCCACAACACCAGCTCCTGGGGAGCTGGCCCAGGAAGCCTCTGGACTGGAGGGAAGAAGGGACTCACTGGCGCCCGTAAATGATACAATACAAATGGGGTTCTTTGAGCAACTTGACGGATCCCATTCCACGCATCTGTGGAGGCTGGAGATGGTGGAAAGAAGAGAGCAATTTGTCGCATGGAACGTCTTCCTCTCATCCTGTCTCTCCACTCGACAGCTTGCTCCGTGGTTGTAGAAAAAAAATGGCTTGTTGCCGCATTTAACGAAGAGCAGAAAGCTCCTATTCTCTTCCACTACCAAGAACATGCACATTTCGCATATCAGCATGTGAGTCTTCTGTGGTTATGTGCCTTGTTGTGACAGTTTGGTAAACAAGCTGATAAAAATCAAGAGCTTTTCAAAGGCAAGGTTAACACACTCATGTATGACCTGCCTTGTCAGAGAACACCAGAAACTCCAAACACGTTGCTTCTGCTTACCATCTGCATGAGCTTATTCAGACTAAAATAACAAAGTGTGTTTCCTGATCTCCTTCAACGTAAATAGAGCCATTAAGCTGCAAGACTGTTTACATTCTGGGAAATAGTCATTGCATTCATCCTGATCACTCCTCATCCTGCAGCCACAGCGTCCCCACACTGTGCTAGCAGTGGCTCTGCTGCAGCCCGCAGCCCCTCTGACCACCAGTTAACGCCGGGCACTGGGACCCGCCACGTCTGTGCCACAAAACCAACAGAAACTCCTTTGCAAATATTAAACACTGTTGTCCAAATTGGTTTTATAACTAGAAACAAGGACACACTTGAAGGATCCAGCTCTCCCAGTTGTAGTATCTGGCAGGCAGAAGTAGGAACATTCACATTTTATAAAAGCAGATCTTTTGGTAGGTAAAATTATAAATATTAGAGCAGAAAAAAACCCCTGGAGCTTGCCAGTGATGTGCTTACAAGAGCCCTGTCTTCTGTGTCATGCAAGGACCACCTCTCCACCACTAGCACGTAGAGATGGCACGGCCTCGGTCCCAGAGGATTTACATCCTGGAAGAGGAGGGGATGGTACCATCTGTAAGCCATTGCATCCCAGAACATCAGAGCCAAACACAGTGCTCTTTTGGCCAAGGCAACCAATCTTCTCATAGAGGAGGGCTGAGATCAAACATTGCCCAGCCCTGTGGGGTCCGACCACTCCAATCAGTACCTCTGCACCCACGTGGGCACCAGGCTCCTAGGTGCTGACAGGGGCATTTGCACAACCCCCTAGGAACACATGCCATTCTGGATGCAGGCCTGCAGTGCTAGCCTCCTTACAGCCCTAATAGGTGCTCCCTGTAATTGGAGGAGATGGTTGTTTTTTGTTGGCCTAGCTTCACCTGCAGAATTGTAGGGAATGAGAATTCCACATTTGGAAATAATAACAAAAGGATAAAACTGGGCAAATAATGATGCAGGCCAGGTCACACATTCCCATTTTATTAGACTCAACCCCTCCTGAAAGAATTTCCTTGTATCTGCGTGTAATAGCTAAGTGCAAATATTTTCTAGAGGACATTCTGTTTCACAAAATGGAGGGGCTCTGTTTCTGTGAGTGTTACATCATAAATTATCCATTATAAGTCAGCAAGTTTTGCCTTTATGCTATCTAGCATAACAACTCCGGAGCTGCCTTTGCGGCTCTGCTTGGCAAGCCAGACCTGCAGTTCCACGGATCCATCAGAAATGTTCCCCGTTGCAGGGCCAGAGAGTTGTGTCTCTGCATTGCCATCCTTCAGCTTCTGTCCTTATCTTGATCCCAGATAAAAATACCTCTTTCTTTGTTTGCATATGGCTCTTTCCTACCCTCTCCCTCTGCTAGCAATTAACTCACTGGAGTATTTGGGAACCAGAATGAAAGACAACACTGAAGATAAAGCATTAGTCTCATTCTGTAACATCCTGATGGGGACAATGCCACTCAGCCCAGCCTCGTGCCGACTGGCAGCATGCAGCAGAAAGCCTGCAGAGTATGGACAAGGCTAAGGAAGAAAGGAGTTCAAGTGCATTTGCTGTAGCTGCTGATGTTCTGCTAAACACATCATACGTAACCATTTAACAACAGGGCTCATGAAAACCAGCACACTGGTATTGGCTTTTACCTTGACTTTCAAGGCATCTGTGCCATGCAGGCACTATTTTTAAAAGAGTAAAGCAAACATGGATTTACCCTTTCACACAAGGTCAGATACACTAAGGGAATGCCATGGTCCTCTGCAGAGCCAGTATGTCCAAGGGAACCATCCTGCCTTGATTCAGAGCTGTTAATCATATTCCAGGGACCATTGCTGGTTCTAGAGCTACACACCTGCTGGGAAAGAGGCTTTCATCACAGGCCTGTAATTAAAGGGAAATGTTAACGTTGCATGTTAATAACTTGGACCATCAGTTGTCTTCGGACTATCAGTTATCCTGCGAGTACAGCAAATTTAAAAAATATAACTATTTTGATAATGCTAATCAGTTGGCATACGAACTTTAATTTAACTCCAAATAAATCAGGATGGCTTGACATTTTTTATGCCAAGATATTTCTGCATAAATAGAAAGTACCTCAGTGTGATTGTAGCAAGTCTGAGTCATGACACAGGCAGGAAAAGCATATCAGTATGCAGCACCTTGCATCTGTCCCTCTGCATCTAAAACAGTTAAAGAATTACTCAACACTTTGTACAACAAACTCTAAATGTCATTACAACCCCTCAGGTTTGCTTTGTGGGGAAGATTGAGCGAAAAAAGGATGCCTGTGGCTAGACTGTGTGTTTTAATCATGTCCAGCCCTTTCCATTTGAGGTGTATGTATCAAGTATCTGTCCAAACAGGAAGGACACGCACATGGGATTGTCAGAACAGCTGAAACTCACGCACTCGAGAAGGAAAACATCTCCCAGTTGTGCGTGGGTTGGCTCTGAGGATCGGGAAGTACACAGAAGATGATGCCCAGGGACAGGGCAATCTCGGCCATGGGACGTGCTTGGGCACGCTGCAGGGGTGTCGTTGAAGAACAGGCCAGGTCAGGGATGGAGAGAACCCCAATCCCTGCCCAGGGTTGGGTCCTGCTCAGAAGACACCTAACCCAGATGGGAGAGGCGAAAGCAGCAGCCGTGATCTGTTCTCAAGTGCATTGCAATGTTTCATTGTCAAAAAGGCTGTGCTGGCCAGAAATGTTACTACATTATTCAGCATTATAAAACATTTTTCACTTAAGAACAGACACAAGTTTGAAGCCAGTGTAAAAGCACCCTTTCAATCAGTAGTAACAATGGCATCTTTCAGTTCTGCTGATGTTTCAGCAGAGATCAGTACTTCTGCCTGTATGGTTTTAATAAAAGCAGACAAATAATCCCAGACATGGGCTCTCTAGAAAGCTACGGAGGGTTTGTACACTTGAAAAAGGAGCACAAGGTTCATGGCAGTTGAGGTGGTACTTATGTGAATTCAGCTGCCCTGGGATAAAGATGTTCCCGGCATAAGCTGAAGCAGTACAGAGCTGTAGGCAGACAACCCCTGGAGAGACAGAAGAGAATTATGGAGTGTTGAGCTAATTAAGTTCACAGCCTTAATTATTGGAGCACTACAGCTGATAATGCAAAACCAGCCTTGCAAACAAGCTCCTATTTTCAGTCACTCATGCCAACAACTTTCTTTTGAAAGCATCTGCTGCAGAACTCAGACTTGTCACATCCCAAGGGCACATTCTGGAGAGTGTAAAAAGGTGCTCTGAAGCCCTGTAGTGTCAGATAATTAAAGCAAAGGAGAGCTTGGCAATTTCCATTTTTGAACAAATAATGAAAACATGATGGAATATTTCAAACTCATATGTGGGCTGGAACACGCATGGCTTATATGCTGGTTGCAGAAACAACAACAAAAACAACAAAACACAAGCAAAAAAAAACCAACATGGAAACTCATTTTTATAGATGGTTTGCAAACCCTCAACTTCTTTTCAGAGAATCCTCTCCTGAGATCAGAGGTACAAGAGGCAGGGTCACACAAAGACCCTCTGCTAGTCCCAGGAGAACACAGATGGAGTTGAGCTTCACATCTCAACTGGCCCTGTCCTTCCAGTCACATTAAAATTTCTTAGAGGGTCTAGAGGAGGAGGAACCATTAGATCACCTTGTCTGACCTCTTGTGCATCACACACTATATAAGTATTTCACCCACTAATCTGTGTGCTGAGCCAAATAATTCAAGTTTGGCTGAAGCATATTTTCTATAAAGGCATCCAGACTGAATATAAAGCATTACAGGACAAAAGAAACCACCTTTTTTTTGGTTTTCCCTTAGGTAGTTTATGTAGCTGGCTAAATATTTGTGCCCCATTTCTAGTTGGAATTCTTTGCTTTTGGATTCCAGACCCTGATTTTTGTTCTGCCTCTAGCCATTTGATCAAGAGAGCTTGCAGTAGATTATATAATTTTTTCTTGAGACCACACAAATCAAGCAACATTTTGGTCAGGGTTTTTTTATACACAGAACTGACCAAATTTGTGAAGGCTCCTTCAAGGGGGTATTTCCTCCACATAGTAAGACAATACCTCTTAGTACCCGGTGGAGCCCCCTCCACTCCTCCCACCTCCACACATCCAGGTGAAACAGCAAACTGAATGTGTTCAATGTAAGTCTCAACTGGTGCATGGGGAGCCCAGGAAGGAAGAGGTAAAGGGTAATGACAACTCTCAGCCACAAGAAACAGTCATGGGAACTTGGAGATTACGCCAAACCCTGTCCTGTAGAGTGCCTAAACTTCCAGTTATGGCAACATCCAAAGCATCATTCCTGTTCGCACATGTGAGTCACACATCAGTGCACAGAAAACGATCCTTGAAAAAAACCTCAGTCCATATGAAGCTCATAAAAGGTCATCATATCATCTAGGCTGCTGTCCCACACAGCCAAAGCCAGGTACCCCCAAGAAACACTTCCACTCAACTCAGTAATCGGAATTTTACTCTATAGCAAAAAGCATGAGAATTTTGATTTTTTTTTTCTTAAATGGAAAACAAGTGCACCAGATCCACTTCTATACTGCTGCCCACTCAGTGAAGTGTTAAAGTTTCCTGAGATAGGGCACAAGGAATGATGTAAGGTTTTGGGAGCCTCAGACACAGGGCAGCTGGAATAACTGGACTATCACGAGCTGTCAACATGCAAAGAAAGATATCAACTATGAGATGAGATTCTTGGGCATTGAAGTACAAAATTCCCAATTCCCACAGCAGACAGTGATTTATGACTCACCCAATTATTCCTGTCTCATGATTGTGTATAGCAGAAACATTAGTGAGGGAATCAGCAGCAAGGGGAGACAAAAATGGGCAGATTTCCACATGGTCATTCATGATATGATATGACACTGTTATGGTATTCCAGTGCCTGCACAAGCTAACCTGGGCTGAGCAAATGGGGGAAAGAAGTTAGAAGAGGACTAGATATGTGTTCTGGTATTTATCTATACCTATTTCTGCTGTGAATGGCAGTTTGAAAAACAGGAGAAGCCAAGATGCTGCACTTCAGTCCTGGAAGACTGTCAGTGACTGATGAGCCAGGCTCAGATCCCTGAGATGCTGCAACCTTCAGGGCAAACCTGATCTTTAAATGATGATGCACTTTGTTATTTCATACATTCACCCCACCATTGTAAATCTATAGGGTCAGGCAGGCTAATGAAATAACCTGTCCTTTAAGCCCTGCTAAACCTGAGCCCAAGGCTCTTCATCACTAACCACACCTGCCCTACATCCCAGAGAAGTCATGTCAGATAAGCTGCAAACTCGTTGCTCTGTCCATCCTGCACAGAAATTGGGGGTCCCCTCCCTGCCAAGGCTGCACCCTAATGGTAATTGGGTCATCATTTCTGTGCATTTTTAATTGACAACACATTCCAACTTAACTCAGGCCAATCTCCAACTTAATTGCAAGGACACAGTCATTAAGAAAGTAACATGAATTGGCAGGTTATGAGAAACATCTTTCCTGGAAAAGACTAGCCTGAGCTGCTTAATAAATAACATGATAGCAGAGAGGGTGTCTAAGATTCAGGGGTCACCAGGCACTCATTACTAACACAAAAGCTTTTACAGGTTCTCTTGGACCTCCTAAAGAAGCCACTGAAGAAACAAGTATGAAATCAGTTAGTCACAGAGTAGCAAAGCTGTGTGCCTTCCTCATTTCAAAGCAGAGGTCAAGTACCACGCAATAAAAAGAAGAGATACAGGGCTGGTTTTATGCACATCTTTTATGCAGAGTGGGTGTAAGGGCCACAGATGGAGCAGCCCCTGGGGTCCTCGGCACAGTTCTTCCTCAGTAGCACAAGGAGGCACCTGGGACACAAAGACATGACTTCAAAATCATGAGTGTCAGCGGGACAGAGCAGCAATTTTAAATTCTAGCATGACTTTTAATTAAAGAAAGCACTAATGATACAGTGAAACCCTCATATAGCCAAAGCATATGGAGTGTTGCCTCTACACTGCTTAAACAAAAATTTCCTTCAGACACCAGGAGGCACCAGCATCCTGACAGGGATGAACTCGCGGGTGATGCTCACAGTGCTCGGATGGATACCTCTGAGTTAGCTTTCTCCAGCTGAGCAAGCACAGCTTTTCCCTAAGCATGAGATTTGCATTTGCATGTAGTCTCCCCATATCCCTTCAGTTTCTCCCAGGCTTTCTCGTGTATGAATATCTTCACTAGCTGTCATCATTTTGCCCTTTATAATTCTTCCAAAGACTTGTATCTCTCTGTCACCCATTAAGTTACTTAAAGTAAAACCTTGCCTTTTCTCCACAGAATACCCTCCAACTTGTGCATCATAACCCAGTGATTACCAGAACCATCAGCCCCAAGACTCCTCTTCCTATCGTTATTATCACACCTAAATTGCCACTGAGAGGAACACTCCTTTGCATATGATGCCCAGCTTATTTCTGAGTATATAAAGTTTCAGGTCTGTCTCTAGTTAGTTTCATACTGAGATACTTGGATGCTGAGCAAGCCAAAGCCTGCACATCTGCTGGGATGAGAGATGCACTGTGGCAGCTAAATCCCCAGGGTGCACACAGTCCATTTGTCTTTACTTGCAGCAAGCTGAAGTGAGGACATACCATAACACCTAGTGCTATTCTCCTCCTCATCGCTTCCACCATCCTGTTCATTCAGCAAGAGAAATCCCTCCCAAGGACAGAAACCCATGGGAGCTCAAGTCCTGGCCCTAACACAGGCTGCATTTAACTTTCTGTTCATAGATTCCACCAGTAGGAATAGCACCCCTTCAGTGCCTAAGCAATGGGATACCAAAGAACTGTGTTCCCATGTAAAGATTCGAGACTGCAAACGTCATGAAGCCAAATGGCACTGAAGTGGCTGGCACTGAATTATAGCCTTGGGGAGTCTCTCCCCTCAGGAAGTCACTTCAAGGAACATGTGCCATGGAGGGGTCCCCATTCCCAGGCTCCCACAAGCCTCACATTTGCGTGCACAGGGAGGAGGCAGCACTGATGTCACTGTGTGCCACAGAATATGGCACTAATCCAAGCCTACCAAAGCCACCAACATAGATCTGCTCCACAAGGTCTGTCGGCATTTCTGCAAAGCATAAACCCCTTAAACCTCATGTTTCTGGAACTTAAATCTGCCATTTTAAAGCAGCTTAAATGTGATGTGAACACTAATAAGAACACCATCTACTAGCTCTGCTGCTGCAAAACAGTTGGCTTTAAAGCTGGTTAATTCACTTAGCAGAATCTCAGCCTTGCAGTGCTCTTGAACAAGGACAAGGGATGCCAGGAACATCACTAAGAGCAAAATCTATTGAGAAGAACTTCCAGGTTGTTCCTATTTACTGCTCAGGGTACTAACAAGTTAAATGAAGAGAAAAGCATATGTACTTTCCTGCTACAAAGGAAATGCGAGCAGCCCAAATCCATGAGGTAACTCACATATGAGCTTTTTTAAACAAAGGCTGTGACCATTTCTGGGGTTTGGGACATGATTGCCCCAAGGGAACATATGGTTACGTGACACAAAGCCCTTCTCTGGGATTCACACTCTAGAGAATTCACTGAAGCTAAAGCTTTTATTACCTTTTCACTTTGTTTCAGGGCTGGATAATTTTACGGCCTTTAATAACACTTACAGTTAAATAAGATATGCCTATGAAAAGGTAATCAAATGTCATGCATGAATCCAGAAACCAAGAGTGGTTCATTCAGAGAGGGCTGAGGAAATGGCAAAATAATTATTTTTGGAAGTAAAGAGGAGATGGACTTAAACAGTAGCAATTAGCGATATGTGCTTACATATCAAGAAACCTTACATCAGTAAATTAAACAAGAGCTGGTGCTTGGAGAGATGGGCACAGCTAACTAAGAGGTGGGCTTCTGCTGGAGCTAAGATACCCTGATGCCCAGATTACAGGCTGGGAACACAAGAAGGGATGGATATGACCTAAATTAGGTATCACTGCCTTGGTGAAGGAAGCATTCCTGTGCTGATACATCAGAGGATTAAACTCTGCAGCTACACAGTCCTGGGCTGAGAGGACAAAATCAGAGCAGGGAGGAGATCAGAAACCAGGAGTGTGAGTGAGACACAGCTGATCCTGCTGAAGGCTGGCTGTGCTGTGCTCACAAGCAGATCTTGCTGATCTGCCACAGCCACCCCGTGACAGTGATGGATATGGGTGGTGACAGCGGCACTGCTTGCCTGAGCCAGGAGCCTGTCTGCTCCTGCACCACAGTGGGGGTCAGCGGGATGCTGGGGAACAACACATCTGCAGACACAGCTGCCAAACACCTTCCTGCATGGTGTTGGTGTATGTGGTGCCCATTACATGGTTTTACTGAAGAGTTTTCTGAAAGGTTAGTGTACTTCCAACACCATCAGAGGAACACACTGCTGATCTGTCCAGCTCAACAGGATTAATGACTGAGGATTTGTTTGCAGAGTGACCTCCACATCCTTGTGCCACAATAAATCTCCCTCTTGGTTAGTGTTCAGCGTGGAGAAGACAGGCTAAGGATGTGGCTAAGGCAGGGTATGTTACTACAGTCAGGATGCATTTCTGCACCCCATGTGGTGACACCGGGGTTTTTTTTAAGTTGTACATTTTCCTGCACTGCATTGGCCCCTTGGGATCTGGGACTGGGGGTGGAAAGGAAAGAGATGACACAGCACTTGTCAGAAAAGATTTCTGGCATAAGACTGATTAAAAATTCTGACAGACTCTTTGATCACAGGGAAGGAAGGGCAGGTTGGGACATTTATGAGGGAAACAAATCCCCAAGAACCACCTTATTGCAGGTTAAGGAACAGTATTTTTTCCCCCTCTGCGCTCCACACAGACTGTCAGGGGGAAAAAAATCAAAAACCAACCCACAGAAAAAGCATAAATTCTGGCAAATTAAACGTACAAGCATAATAAAGCAAGTAAAAAAGATTTTAAGAAACAACTTACTAAAGCCTTAAAAACTAATAAAAGCCTTCTTCAAACACATCAAAAGGAGGAAGGCTGCCAGTGAATCTGTAGAGCCAGAAGGTGGCTGAGGCGGAAAGATAAGGCTACAGCAGAAAAGCTAAATTAATTCTTGGCATGTGTATGAAGCAGCTTAAGAAGATTCCCACAGCAAAGCCTTGCTCTGTGTGGAATGAGCCAGAGGAATGTCTCCAGCCACAGCATGAGCGACAGAGGTACAGAGGCAGGGGCTTGGAGATCTGGGCAGGACAGGGGAACTTTGATCACTGCTCCTCATTGCAAAGGGAACACCAGCCCTAGCACCTGGAAATCATAAGGTAGAAATATCAACTCATATATCCAGGGCAGCTTCTCTCCCATCTTATGTAATTAGGTGGAGGAGCTCAGAAGGGCACAGAGGGTGCTACAAGGCTGGGTGGATTCCCTGGACTCTGAGATCGATGAGTGGGAAGAAATCCACCATCAGCTGTAGGTAATACACTGGCAATTCCACAACTCTCCTGTCCAGGCTCTCTGTTAAAGGCAAGAGATGCAGGAGATCCTCCATGGGAGTGAGAAGCAATCCCCAGAAGGAGGGAAGGCTGATATGAGACTTGCCATCACCGTCGTTATTGCTTTAAGCCTGTTCTTTGGGAAAATGTCCCTGTAATTAGGACTTATAATGCAACTTACAATTAAATGATGACAGCGGGGAGGGAAAGGATGGTGGTGCAAAACAGGCCAGTCTTTTTGGGGTTCAGAAAAATTTTGTTTGTCGGTGCTAGAGAGGTCAAGGTCTGTGCCTACAACCACACTGGAAATGCTTGGTCATAATCCAACCTGAACCACCGGTAGCTGGGCAATGCTTCAGTTCAAGTTCCTGGCTGCTTCCAGCACAAATTTCATGTGATTTGGTATCAAGTATATTCTTTCACCATCATTCATATGGCTGTGAACACTAGTCACAGTACCCCAGATGACGAAATTCGGACCAGGGTGCTTTTCCTAAGCAACACTTTCTTGGCTTCAGGGGGTGCCTCCCAGGAGAGCCTGCTGCAACGATGTCTGTAACAGGGCTGTATTATTAAGGTTAATATTGTTTTCATGGAGGGGAAAATCCCCCACAAATACAGGAGTGGTTGAAAAATTGGGAGTTGAAGGTGGAAATGTATAGGCTAAGGAAAGGTGTAATTTTGCAACTGGACCTTTTTTTTAAGGTAGACTGCTCAGGGCACTGCACAAGCCCCTTCCTCTAACCGCCTGCTTGCCCCTGCGCATTTTCCAGCCTCAGTTTTTCCACCACTGAACTTTCCCGAGAGATCAGGCTGCTAATCAGAGGAAAGTCCCAATCCATTTCTCAAACTTAGAAAAATTGACTTAGCTATCAGGGCGCATGGAGCCTTGTGGATGAGGGCTCTGCACAGCCACCATGGTCCCCTGATACCTTCAAGAATGTGGCACCTGAGGGGACTCTGTAGACAAAAACCCAGGAAGCCCAATACCTGGAGGCTAATATTTTCTATATATGAGCCTAATTGACACACACAATACACTGAAAAATTTCAGAATTCCACCAGAAAAAAAGAACCAATGTATTAGATCCTCACATATTTAGTTGGAAAAAAAATATGAAGTCTCACTTTTTATTCACTTCAATCTCCTTGGGACAGGAAATGCAGGCTTTCAATCTGGCTACAGCAAGGGGAAATTTGTAGATGAATGGAAGATGGCTTTGCTCCTAGAAGTGCTGGCATAATGACTCCACAGCGAGATACCAAAGAACTTCAAGCTATTCAATTTATTCTGGTGACAGATAGCACGCCAATCATCTCTTAAGCACCAGAATACATTAAAAAGACTCTCTTTTTAATTATATGTTGCACTTTAATTTATCAAAGCCAGGACAATTTTTAGAGACAGAATGAAGCAAGACAAATGTATGCACTAGAAATAAGCCTCCTTTTTATACATACATACAGTGAAGGCAGTTAATCATTGGAACAATTTATCTACATTGCGGATGACTCTCCATCACATGTTATCTTTTTAAGGCAAGAATAGAAAATTTTATTAAAATACGTTCTGGTTCAACCAGAAGCTGTGAGTTTTAAGCAGAAATTTCTAAATAAGATTTTTTTGTTCAAAGTTATTATGCAAAACAGACAAGATTATTGTATTAGTGTCTATTGACCTTAAAAGCCCAGAATGATTGTAATGAGAGAGGTTTCCCATTAAAAGAGATGATATTAGGGGCATTAGATTGTATTTCTTTGAACTATCCTGAGAATTTTTGCTTTGATATAGATATTCTCATTCAGTCAATGTTTATTTAGATATCAAAAGGCATTAAAACTAATCGTGAGACTTTCTGTTAACATATATTTAATATAGCACAATAGACTTACTGAAGCACGTAAAATATCTGAAGTATATTAGAAGTTTAAAACCTTGTAAAACTATGGATTACTAACCCAGTGCTGTGAATGCATTTGCGGATTTGACGAGATGCTGCAGGATATTAATTTCCACCCCCACCCATCATAGCAACAGGGTGAAGGGAAAGCTCCTCCAGTCCCTCTAGCAACAGAGACAACATATAAGAGCTCAATAATTAATTTCTGCTGGACTTGCTGAGGTCTGGATGTATGAAGGTCCTTCTCCTCTGGTTCACATATGTCCTCCACTAATACAAACAACCACCAAGGAGAGAGAATACTGAACTTTGAATCAGAACTAAAATAGGTAGAATAGTCAAGTATTAAATTAAACAGAGCTCTACATCAAACTTTTCCACATTAGATTGAGCTCCGACTCATGCACACCACTCAACCTGTTTTAGACAACACAGACACAATCAGATCTGATTCATATTCCAGCTAGGGATCAGCTCTTAATTCCCTCAAACGAAATCCAGACGCAAGGTGCCCCACGTTCCTAGGCTGTGTGGATTCTTAAATATTTTCCTCCTTTATGTACACACTCGGGACACCTGAGTATGCACCACCTCAGAGCAGGCAGATACACAAAGATGGCTTTTCGCCAGGTATGCTCCTCTACAACAAGACATAGCAAAACTCTGTCTAGTTCTTGCTTAGCTAGAAGCTATTCCTATTTGAACTGGCCTCGAATAGCCAAAAATTACAATAAAAAATCAGGCATTGCCCACAGAAGCCAAACTCGTAGCGGACTCTCACTCTCCCAGGTGTGCCTCTGCTCCAGCTGTGTTGTAACATCTTACACCAACTCATAGCCACTGTGTTGGTAATGTAAACCTGTCCAACACCCAAGGGCAATAGATATCTTTTCAATCAAACTACAGCTAAATTTTCCAGTGCTTCAGTCCAGCTGTCTCATATTCAAAGCTTTTATACTATCTGTAAAGCTATAGAGCTGGCTGACGAAGACCTTTCAAATTACGTTGTTTTCTTAATTTCAAGCCCTTTCGGTGGGTGATATCTGTGCTGGGGAAAGAAGAAGGAGTTAAACCTGGACTGGTCCAGGTCAGTAACTGCAGCAGCTCACATCATCCTCATCATAAAGGTGGGGAGGGCTGCACACCCCCACCCACTGATCTCCTTTCTTCTCAGGTGTCTTCATTAACAAACACATTCATGCCTTAGGGAATCAACAATGGATGTGTGCTTGTTTGAAACCCCTCTAAATTAAATCTGAATGGAAGGAATTAAACAAGTTAATGAAACTATTGAACAACACTGACTTGGCTCTTTAGGGTTTCTACATGATTTCTCTTCCCAGTTTGACAGAGAACTAGCTGTAGTTATTTCTTTGAATATGATTTTTCCACCTATTTTGTAATTATTTCATCCAAACCAAGTGTCCCTGGTTTGCTTCAGAGAAAAATACTACCTCACAGTCAAAATATATCACAGTTACTATTAGCTTCCCAGATCAATGGCTGTCAAAAAGGGAAACAAATTTGTTCTTGACTGGTCTAGGTTAAAGCAATGTTTCTTGTCATTTTATCAGTCTAGAAGCGTTTATAAATTGGTTTATAATTTGCTTTAGTATCTTCCTCATTTTCAAAGTGAAAAGGACCAGTTTGTAGCTAGCCAGGTCTCCTGTCTTACAGAAGGATTACGCTTGTTTTGCTCCCTTCTGCCAGGGCACAACCCATCCTCTGTGGACAGTTGAAGGTGGTTGGATTATCTACATACTCTCCAAAATCACTTCCTAAACCATTTTCCTACACCAGCTACACACAATCTCTGCATTTATGAATGGTTTTGGAAGGGTCTCATGTTCTGCGTTGCTGACAGTGCCAGTCAGGCTCTCGCATGGTCTCGTTCCCCAGAATCACACACCAGCACAGCTTTGCCTGGTCCACTGCCATGCCAGACCATCAGCTCAGCCACATCTCTGTACTTGCTGAAGCAGAGCAAGTGGTCCAAGGAAAATCACCATCACATGGGCATGAAAAGCTGAGAGTCATCCTTCTCCAAAGGGTTAATAACAGGACTTGGCATTGCATGACATAAGTACAGTATTCATATCCTTGATCGTGGGCTCAGCAGGGATCAAATTTCTTTGCTGAAAGTATATTACTTTTAATGTGTTAATGTGGACAGATTCTGAAAGAATAAGCATCATGCAAGAAAAAAGGTTGAGATCAGGTCTGATTGTGGCTGGGGAAAACACGGAGAAGCTACAACATACATCCCTGTTCTGCCTTTGAAAACCCCTCACTAAGTCTTGCTTGCCATTGAATGATGACCAGAGTCATGAGCTCTGTCCAGTGCCAGCTCGGCACCACACAGGACTGGTTCTTATATTAATTATAAGCGCCCTGTTGATATCAGGGCACAGGAGACCTGGGAAGCACTGTATCTGCATAAGTAATTTCACTCTGTCACCTTTGGGTCACCTTGAGCAGAGCCAGATCAGTGCAAGCAAGGACAGTGTGGCTTTGGGCTAAGGGTCTGCAAGCATGGGCTCATCAGCAGTTGTTTACACATGTTTGTCTGAAATTAGGAAGAAAGAAAAAAAAAGAAAAAGAAAAAAAGGAAAGAACAGAGAAAATGAACATTTTAATTTCCCAATAAAATCTATGCCACAATATGAGTCATTGTTTGCTTTTTTACACCAGTTGGGAAAGTCCTTCTGGTTTTAATAACTAATACCGCTGCGTTCAATAAAAAGCACTTAATCTAATTTAATCCAAATCCTGATTAATGCCAGCTTCCCCTGGAATTTTATCTTTGTTTTAATTTGAGTCACTATGTTAAGGGGAAAAAAAGACAGAAGGGGAGAGAAGTCAATTAGTTCCTGTGCATGTTTCTGGGCAAAACACAGGAAAATGGAAGATTGACAGGTATGGTCTGAGAGTCTATTTTTCCCCATTCCTTGGGTTGATTTTCCCCTAAGAATGTAATGTTTGCTTAGTCTTTAAAAAGGAGACTTAACGGCTCACGGCTCAGTTTGGAAAATAAAATATTCCAGGGCCAATTAGGATCAAATTTCTTTGCTGAAAGTATATTGCTTTTAATGTGTTAATATTCAAGAGATATGCTACTGTTTAATTGGACACAGAGAGCCCTTAAAGCTTGAGAGCTCTAACATGAAAACAGCCAGCCTTAGTCATGGGTTCTGGAGTGGCTACAGAAGGAAATAATCTGGGATAAAACCTCTGATAAGAGGTTTTCATCCTTTCCCTACAATTGTCAGTGCGTATGTTTATTCAGATTCATATCTTATACAAATAACCAGTGCTAACGGATTTTTTTAGGCTGGAAAGTTGAGCATTCAAAAATCTAGAGTAGGCGAGCTGCTGATACTGGAGTTCAACACCCTCTGTGGCTGCGGGGGGATTGGCTCTGCCCAGCATCACACAGGAATCCTGTGACAGCGCCAGGGTTGAGATCCAGTTCTCCCACATCCCTCACCAGTGCCTTAACTACAAGTAAACATTCCCTCTCTTCTTGCAGTCCTCTATCTAATTCTGTGCAAGGAGTAAGCCAAGGTTCTGCCAAGCCAATAGTTTTTAATTACATGATCGCATACTCTTGTAATGCATATATGCAAGGTAACTGAATTAAGGGTGCATGGGCCTGGGAGTTTTCTAACTTTTGTATGACTGATTTCTGCAGCTTTACTTGGAAGGTTTTGGATACATTGTCTAGGATTACCTTTCATTACAGAAACAAGAGAAATAGAAATGAAATTATGCAAACGTATAGGACTACTTGCAAATGTCTGCAGCAAAACCTTAACTCAGGACCTTAAAGGAGCAACATTGACCTTGGTCTCTTCAGCAAAGAGAGCAACTGCTGGGAGAAGACAGCTGGAGCAGTAATTACATAACAGGTATTTCACCGCATATGGGGTTTAGGTCTTTTTTTCCCTTCTAAGTAGCCAGGGAGCCTGGAAATTAGCAAGTCTGAACTCTATTGTGCTAGAACCGGCACAGGCTGCACGTTCATTCTCATAGTCTACTTGAACAAGACGTATTTTTTGGTATGTTTAAGAGACCTGTAAACTATGAGCAAATGGTGCACAAAGAGGGGGAGAAACACTTTCCTAGATTTGCTTGCTCCCAGCTCATCCCATTGTCCCAAAGCAGAGGGACTTACGGAGATCACTGCTGCAACTATGCTGGCCTACAGCAGTGGGACAGTCGTGCTGGGTGGTATGAGCCACTCCTACTGATCTCCTGCACTACTACCTCTTCTAAGGAGACCGAAAGGCTGAATGATTGAATAGCACCCTCTCCTAGCTCTAGTGCAGAGGTGGACTCTGCACTAGGAGATGGGAGCCAAGACCAGCCAGGAAGGACACAGGAGGACTAGGCAGCTGTTTCCAAAAGGAGCAGCAGAAGGAGCAAGCTGCCTCCTCCAGCACTCCCCACCCCGGCCCGTTGTTCCAACCCTACGGGCATGCACTGGCCCCAGCCCTGGTTTGTCACTCCAGTGTCCCCTGCCCCAGCAACAGGGAAGTTGGAGTGGCCAGTGCTTAAATGGGCTCCCCTCTCCCTCTCACTCTCCTCTCCTCTTCTCTCCTTCAACAAAGTCCTGAGAGCAATTCTTCCCTGGGAGCAAACCACCACTCTGATGAGTATAAGAGTCACTGAGACAAAGGAAGGTGCGCAGACACCTTCCTCTTCTGCCTTTGCAGTTACAGCCCTCATCCTCTCCATTCTAACATTAACACAGAGAAAGGCAAAACCAGGCAAGATACTCCAGCAAGGAGGAGGGTCAACGAAATGGATGAAAGAATTCAAATGTCAACAACTATCTTTTCAAGAAAAAGAATCTGAAAAGGAAAATTGAAAAAAATGTTAGTAGCGAAAGCAGAGAAAGTTAGTAGAGAAAGTAAAAGAGCCTTGAGTGCTCCATTGTGCACAGATTAGGTAACAAAGCCTAAGATGTGCAGACAGGGCTCATGAGAAGGTGCTACCACCACAGTCAGCTTGGCTACCCAAAGCCCAGAGTGAACCATCCACACCCTGCAGATCCCCAGGGTGACTCAGGCTTTCCTGCTCACATTGGCAATTACATGAAAGGCATTTCAGACACTACCCCTGCACCTTCTAGGAAATTCATTCCCTGTGGTTTTGGGGCAACTCTTCTCTAACAGAAATTAAACAAACAAATGAAATAATGAGTTTTATTCAGAATAGAGAGCAATTTACTACTAATGGCTGCATTAAGGTCCTAAAAGCATATTGAATTACAGAGCAGAAGCCACAGAAAACAGCACCTAGTTCTAAAATAACTACAGGTGCCAAAATTAAAGAGGACAAAATTACCAGCCTGTTCCCAGTGTTGGCCTGCAAATACTCAACACAACATGAAAAATGAATAGCAAATGATTGGTTTTATATTAAGAAAAAGTTGTTTGAATATATTAAATGTGTTTCATTGTGCAATTTCTATATTTGCTCTGTTTCCAAAACCAGAATTATTCGCCTAATGGATAGATTAATGAGATGACACCAAGCAGAGGGGGAAGGTCATGTATAATCAGAACACTTGCAGACAGTGTTTATAAAAGCTATTTAACAACACTGAGGATGAGTACATTGTACTTACAGCTAAGTGCTTCTAGGAGGGGCTGAGCAACTGTGCTGCTCAGCACACACAAGGGCTTTAAAATAAACCAAACCTGCCCTTGTGTGAAGGATGGCCATTCAGGGTAACAGAGAACGAAATTTCCTGTCAACTGATCTCTCACCTCCCAGGGAAAGGAAAGTTGAGCCAGCCATTGAGTAGCATCACTCTTCAATTTGAAACAGCACGTGTTCCTTGCCTGAAAACGTAAAATTTGGATTCAACGTGCTAGCTGCCTGTGCAGCCATGTGAGGCAGTAAAATGGCACATGAAAGAAAAGGTCAAATTTACTAAGTGTTGAGGAGGTGTCATGAAGAGCCACATATTACTTCAAGATGTGTTTCTCAGCAGCAGAGCCTTCACGAGTCCCTCTCGCACAGAAATCTCTTCTGCCCACTGGATTTTCCTGCTCTGTTTTCCCTTAAAGGGCCACAAAATAAAACCAAACTGATGGGAATGAGCCTCTGGCAAACCAGTATGCTTCTTTCTTTCCTGTTTGCAGAACTCTGTCTGTTACCTACAGCAATTAAGCTTTTGCAGAGCAGTGATTGTATCCCACATCATCCAAGGAGCTGCTTTCAACTCCTTCAGCTTTCATTTTGCTTCAACTTGAGTTATCAGTTTCCTCTTACCAGTGGTAACAGCCTGATGCCTCCTGGGGATGGGGGAGGCAGATTTTTACCTCTCTTCAGCCCCTGAAGAAATGCTCCAAAGATTTTCAACCTGTTTGGTTTCTGACCCATTAACACACTTCCCTGTCTCTGCATTTTCCATTGAGGAGCACAGCGCGGGTGGGAATTGCCTGCCCGGGCCAGGAAGCCCAGCCAGCAGCACTGGCTCCACACAGCATGACACCTCTTCCTCACAGCTGTCTTCCTCACTGCCATCCCCCCACTTCTTTCCAGCTGAAACCACCAGCAGCACAACTGTCAGCAGCAAGAACAATGTGCTAAGGCAAGCACCAAGGCAAACAGAGAAGTCATCAGGCTCTCCGCAGAGTAAACACGAGCTAAAATCCAGAGTCACATAAATCACATGGATACATGCAGATCTGGGGGAAGAGGAGGAGAAGGAAGGGCTCATTTTTCTTGCAGCAGCCCTGGAGGCCCTTTCCTGAGATCAGAGTAACTCATCCAGAGGCACCCATGATGCACTGCCTGGTTTGGCCAGGGGCAAGGAGCAAGTTAGGAAGATGACCCTGGCATATTTGTGTAGATGTCTGCTCCTGGCCTCCTCCAGGACAGTTTCCAGCCTCATGACCAGCTAGCACTACTCTTCTGCAGTGGGAGATCGACCAAACTGCAAAGCCCCTCGGTTTGATCTGCCACTTACAGAGAATGGCTTTTGCTTCTCATTCAGACTGTACATCACAGGCCACTTCTCAGGGGAGATCTGCAGCTCCAAATCACAGCATTGAGATTCAGGAGACTTGAGGGGTTGACCTGAAGAATCACAGAGGTCTGACTTACGCTTCACAGGACATAAGTCCCATAAAGATTACACAGCAGGGGAGTTGGAACTAGATTATCTTTAAGGTTCCTTCCAACCCAAATCATTCTATGATTTTATGATTCTATGATATATGGGCTGAATATCCCAACATATAAAGTAACTTCTATAGCAATTCTAATTCCCCAGCCGTGCTTGGGCTAGAGGCACTGAACAGATGGACTCATTGTGCCTTTTTCAACTTCCTTCTGAATGCAGGAGAAAAGCCACACATAGAAACAAATGAGGGAAAAGTATCTAAACTCTCCTGAGCTTCCAACAGCCTCAGACATGCCAAGAAGCCGTGGAAAGTGCAGAAGGAAGAGTAAGGTGTCTTATTGCACCTGCACCTGCCCACCTGGTCCAGCTCCAGCATGGGTCATTGTGTTTCACAGCAGAGGCACAGGTCTCCATCCTTTTTCAGCAATAATCCAATTACAATAAATGCCTAAAATGCCCAGTATATATCCCACATGTTCATCTTTGGAAGAAACAGGATTTGTCACAGTCTGCTGGAGATAACTTGAACTGGACTCACTTGAGTAGGAACCAAAATAGCTCATCAAGATCTCTGCTCCTGATGGCCCTCATTCTCCCAGGGAACGATCACTCCATCCACTAACTGCAGCACTCTAAGATGCACTAGGTATAACTTTTCAGGCTCTTCGCCCAGAAATTTAGCAGCAGTTTTCCAGAACATGGAATCAGGAGATAGACACTGCCTTAGAAAATGAAAGGGCTGCCACAGAGTGTAGCATGAGAAGTCCCGTCATTTCCCAGATTATTTCTCTTTTCTACTGCAAAACTCTTGTCCTGGACTGAGGTGCTGATCTGCTCAGCACTAACACTTAACTTTAAGAAATCTGATCAGTCCTGTTGCAAAATGCACATTTTTTCCTTTTTAGTGGAGATACATATATATTTAAATATATATTTATCACCTAATGTTTTCCCAACACTTCTTGGTTGTCCTGCAGATGCAGCACCAAGTCACACAGGGCAGTACATCCATATAGGTGTGACAGTGGCACTGGCACAACTTGTGGGATTCCCTACACGAGCACGGCACAGGATGTGAAAAATCTGGGATAAGGTAATAATGTCAAGAATTAAAAGCATAAATATTTTCATGTATTGAAGTGTCTGCTGAAGCCAGCATTTTCAGAAGATTAAATTCATTAGTCATATCAGACAACGCATTTGAGAACAAGCAAATGTTCACTGAGAGCAATGGAAACAGAAGTTGGCTGGGCATATCAAAGAACAACTCCTGTGCCTAAGTTTCCAGTAAGTTAATGTGTTTTTCATTATGCATTCTCAAGTTCAGCTTGAGAATTTTGCATTATTTGGCTATTTAAGGAACTTTGAGCTTTGCACAAACAGTAACACAGATATTTCAATATTTAATTTATTTCCAAATTTCTGATAATCTCTGCCTGGCAAAAAATAGAGAAAACAAAAATATAATTGCAGTAAGATGCTGAAACAGTGAATAGCAGTTATTTCTTAATTCAGTAGCCTTACGTTTTATGTGCATATCTGAGCTTAACATCCATGAGTACTTCGTGTTAGTTTAACCTATTTTGCAAAGCTCAGGAGAGAAGATTAATTTAGCTCTCTTACAAGTCTCTCCAGTGGCTGAATACACTTTACTTCTACAAAGACACAGCAGGTAATCCAGGAAATTGCAAAAAAAAAAAGACATTAAGGCAGTGCCATATGTGAAATTTCTGATACCTACAGAGATAAGGTGACTTACAAACTTTCCCATCATGAAACAGATATAGAAGAAAGGGCAGCTTTTGTTTATATAGGAAGCAAAAAACTGAACATAGTGTTCCTAAATACTCTGAAACAGTAACAGTGAAAAATTAATTTTGAATTAGTAGTGTATACACAATTACATTTTTTATCTCCTCATTTACATTGTTAGTGTAAGACCAGGGAAGTTTTGAAAATCTTCTTGAATAGTAGCTGACAGTGGTTTTGTTCATTTGAATCTCAATATAAAAATCTCCTTGGAAGTACTTGCAAGTACTTATTTCATCACCAGTCAAACCAGTCCTGATACTCATGCATCTGACCTGTGCTGAAGGTATAGGACATTTGCTTCCAGAGACTTTCCAGATCTCTTCTTCCTCTTCTGGGTTTTCCAATTTCTACATGTAAGCTTAGAAAATTATTTTCTTTTCCTCTATTTATTTGAAACCAAACTGTGCCCATTTACATGCGTGATCATTTTGCTCACACAGTATGCAAATGGCAGTGCTACCCCTCTTGTTTCAGGCACCTGGGACTTAGCCAGATGCCTGCTGCTCATCCCCTGACACCACAAGGTTCCCTGCCCAGCCTCCCCCTACTTCTGCCCATTATGGCCTTGGGACAGTGCTCTGCAACCTGCATCAGGGCAGCACAGGCTGGGCAACAACACAGCTACCTGTGCCAAGAGCTGAAAGATCAAGAGTCACCCTCTCACTGAGAATGGAAATGTTGATGTACCCAATGCACTTTGAGAAGTACTGACTATCTGTACACACAGGATGGCATAAATCCCCAAAACTGCTCCAGGTAGGTGACCAGGCATACAAGAAGCCATAGCCTTCATCCTATATAGCCAGAGATAGTAAAAAAGGGATTATCCCACATCCCTCTAATTCCCCTTCCAGGGACAGCCACATCCTAGAGAATAACTCTGAAGACTTTACAGGGGCAAAGCCTGGAGGGCTGCTGTGCCAAGTGCTCTATCATGCCTGGAAAAATGATACAACTGACAGAACCTGGCAAAGATATGAAAGGCCCGCCAGGCTACCCAGCAAAACACACTGACAAACATTTCTCAGAGACACCACTGCGTTCCTGAGCATTGGACATCACACAGGCAACAAAACCAGTTATTCAACCTGGAAGCGCTCAAGAGTCCTGACACAGCTCATCCTTCTGTGCAACAACGTTGCTACTCAGATTGAGGGATGTGGGAAGCCTTGCCATGGAGAAAAAGAAGGGAAGGTGTTTCCCAAATGTTATTTTATGTAAATATGATAAAGGTTCCCCCAGAGAGCACAGAAGGGGTAAAAAGCGGTTCATTGCACAATACAGTGATGCTGCAAACATACAGCAACTCTGATGCACCAGGTGTGCTCTCTACATATCCAGATGTGCTCCTGTTTGAAGTCTCTGGTATTCCCCAGCTGCACTTGTGACTCATCAGCACACATGCAAGAGTAGCTCCCAAGCTGTGAGATCCCCATGGCTCACTTGGGTGACACATGCTGAGGGATTGCCCAGGCACCTCTGCAGCAATTCTATCCTCCCAGGGAGCAGAGCCCTCTTCCTGCTGGTGCGGTAAGGCACCACATTTCTCATGGGACAGCATTTAAAGGCAAAAGTAGTTCTGCTTTATCCTATCAAGGTCAAAGCCAAAAGCAGCATATTACAATAACAAGAGTTACACATAAGATAGCATAAAGGATGCATAGTCAATGACTGCCTGAAATTGAGATCCATGATTTGCTGTTAGCTGATTCCTTCCCCATGGTATCACCCAGTCATTCAGGTTGAGAATGGGTTGTAGCCAAAAATCCTTTGCCAGAACATGCTCTGAAGAAATAACCTTAGTTTGGAATACAGCCTGTGAATATCTGCTCACTCATTTCCAGTGAAACACTGAAGCAAAGCGAATCTTCAAATAATTTCTGGTCTCTCCTATTCTTTTTCCGGTTGCTTAGTTTGAAGATGGTAACATACAGATTTCCCTGTTTCTCTCCTCTTCCATCATCTGCTCAGGACTCCACTCTCTGCTAGCTCACACTAACACTGATGTTCACAATTCTGTCTGGAAAGCCTGGTGTTCACGTCTCCATGTGGAAGGATTGCTTGCTTCAGCCCAAAAATTTCTGCTGTGTGTTTTTGTTTTTCCTGATTTACCTTTCCAGTTCAGACAACTCCACTGATGCACTAAGCTTCCCATCAATTCCCATAAGAATCAAGAAACAGTTACCCTTTAGCAACCAATAAATCTTTAGCCATGTGCTGAGGTGAGACATCAGGCTGGCAGAAGGGCTGGGAGGGGATCTGAACTTCGTCTATATAAGCAGGTATCCTAGCAGGGTTTGGGCTGCCTGTGCTTGGTCCAGTTGAGAGATGATGCCTCCCAGTAATCCAGAGAGAGACGAACTAAAGCAGGGTGCCCACTGTCTTCCAGCAAGCATCATATGAGTCATCAACGTCTTTCATTCATGATGCCAGTACTCAGCTCCTGACAGGAGCTGGAGAGATTTTACCATCTGGCCAAACACAAAGCCAGAAGGACAAGGACAAACAGGAGCATGTGCAAATGAGCAGCATCCCTGCTTGTCCCACAGTCTGCAGTGAGCCATCAGTCATGACTTGCACCAGATTTCCTAGTGTCAGTTCTGGTGGTGAAATGCTCCTGACTCTGGAAGCCTTAGCACAAGGTCTTACAGTGTGTTAATCCCACCACATAGATCTGAGTAGCATATAAACACCATCATCTTCACCTCTGCTTGGCACATTGTAAATACAACTGCTTGAAGCTGGCCACTGGACACTTGTCCAAGGGATGGTGCTATAAATTCAGAGAGAGAGAAGAGTCTGCACAGGAACAGCCCAGGAGAGAGCAGGAGACAGCTGTTTCATTTCTGCTTCTTACAGGAAAATATTTCCATGAAGTGTAATGTTTGGAAAATGTCTAACAACCCAGTTCATGCTTTCTACAGATTATGTGGACTTAGCATTTCTGTTGTCTGTACTGGAGCAGATGAATAGAGAGATAAAAGGAGGCATGAAAATATAAGACAGTTGGAATGCAGGAGAATCTACAGAATGTGCGAAAAATGTAGGAAAAACTAAATAAAAGAGGAAAAGACAAATGAGATATTGTCAAGGCAGCCGGTGAAGCAGCAGGGTCCCAGTTCAGAGGTGGAACCATTAAATGACAAGCAAGGAAGCTCTTACAGAAAGCTACATGATTTTTTAACCCTGGAATTCACTAGGGGGAGTGTGTGGTCAAGGGCAAATGCCAGAACGAATCTGTTTTCCAGAAGAAAAAGAGAGCTCAGTCACCCCAGAATAGGGTCTCAGGGAATGAGATGGCTTCTGCACTGGCCACACCCAAGGCATGTGACCCAGCAGTTCTCGGGAAGGTGGGAGGCATCCACCACCCGCCGCACACAACAGAGACTGTGGGAAAACAGGTTCACTTACATCCAGAGGGAGGACCAAATACCATGGCCCTGTACAGTGGGAAGCAAAGAAATGACACAGAGAAAAATATGGTGAATTTGCTTGTGTTTTGCCTGGAGAAGACTGTTAAACCTTTTTCCCTTTCCTCTTCCAGCTTGTCACAAAAATCTGGGATCCTGATCTGGAAAAGCCACAGTGCAAACACAGCAGCTTAGACCCCAGTTACAGTTCTGTCACGTGTCAAATGCAAGTGAGCAACATGTCAGACATGCTGCATTAGTGACCATGTCCTATGTCCTCTACTCTTCTCTGCTGCAAAGAGAAATGGGAGGATACAGATCCCTATGGAGACCTATGCAGAAATGAAGCACAAAGATCAGGCACAAAAAGGAATTACCTCCAAGCAAGACCACGGCATGAAGGGCTTTCCTGCTGATCTTGATGGAAAAGAGCCCCATCTAGGAAGGGAATGTACAGGACTAGGGCAGAGTGACAGGGATTTCCAAAGTATTCATGCTTGTACAGAGCAGCCTGTGCATATGCACATGTAATGCTAATCCTGAACCTCTGGGGAAATACCAGGACTTACACACCAACTCCTCTTTGAGATTCTGCACTTCCTTCAAGTACACTAAAAGCAGTTGCATCACACGTATACAGTTGCCCATCCAAAACCCCATGAGTGTCCAATCCCTCACACATGAAAGTATCAGTGATTTCCAGGCAAGGAGCCTGGATGCATGGGGGCATTGCCTACATTTCCAGACATTTGGCAGCCCCTCAGGATTCTTGCATCTGTGGACACATCTGGGCTTCCCAGACACAGGACAGTGCAGAGTCTCTGGGCACGCACAGCAGCGTACAAGGCCAGGAGACACATGAATCCCCCAAATCTGGCTTGATGGTGACAGACAAGAGGACACATCTGGGGAAACCTGGACAGTTGGTCATGCGAAGAGCAGATGGGCCCAGGAGATAGCCAGCAGAGGAAGCTGGTGGCATCAAAGGTAAAAGACATGCATGGCAGTTTGGCTTCTTCTCCTCACGCTTCTACCTGAGGGAAAACTAGCACTTGCATCTCTTGGGGACAGGAATGCAAAACTTGTTCTGCTTCTGGACTGTCCTGTCCTCACAAAGAGAAACAAGAGGCATGGAGTTACTCCCAGTCCCCGTGGGGCTGCCAGAAATAACACAAACCTAACGTCTCACACCAGCTGGCGAAGACGACTAATCTGGCTTCAGGAACTGCTTGAAAGAGAGCCAAACCTCCCATCCAGTTCTCATGGCCCCCTCCACCTCCCTCCAGATCCAGTTCCTTTTCTGGCATGATGGTATCCTCAGTGCTCAGCTGACGGCAAGCTGCTCCTTGCAAACTGCTCTGCTGACCCACCCTGCTGCTCAGTGCTTGGTGGGACTTCTCCATGCTTTTTCCATCCCACACCTTGGCCAGACATGGCACAACAGACCCTGGCTCTAGGGTGCCCAGATCAGAGGGTAGGGGGTTGGCAGACACAGCAGGAAACTCCACTCCTTCATCCCTCCCTCCACCATGGTCCCTGGCATTGCTGCTGCACCTCTTTCCTTAAATTAGGTATCTCAAGAGATTCCTTGCCCATCAGCCTGCATTTCTGAACCTTCTCTCAACAACCTGTGTCTCTTTGGAACCTCGAGCTCCAAGGTCTTGCACTCTTCTTAGAAGAGGAGCTTGGTCATATTTTTAAATAATTTTTTTAAAGCAATTTTTTTCAAAATGCAGTATAATGACCAAAGCAGGAGCATCAACAACATGATAGCTGGATCTGTCTGCATTTACATTCAACAAGGGTGCTGAGACATTGGAACAGTTTATTTACTCAGAGTCAGTGGATGCCCCATCCCTGGAAGCGCTCAGGGCCAAGTTGGATGGGGCTCTGAGCAATCTGGTCTAGTGGAAGGTGTCCCTGCCCATGGCAGATTGGTTAGACAAGATGACCTTTAAAAGGTCCCTTTCAGCCCAAACCATTCTATGATTCTATGATTCGTTTCCACCAGCAGTTTGCAAGATAATGGAAAAGAGTAATTTTGACAGTCGCATAACTAACTGCCTTTCTCTGATGATACGGCATAGCCCAAACCAATAGCCATGAAGGACAGCTAAATTTAGGTGTTGGTGGAAACACAAGGGTTTATTTGCACAACTGCTGTCACCTACACCTTTGCTCCTGCTACCACATCCCACCCTGTGGTCCTACCTCACTGTGGTTCCCGCATTAGAAAAGCTGTGTTGAAAATACGTAAGAAACTATTTTTCCTTATGAGTCAGTGCAAAGGAAGGAGGCTGGCACATTCAGCAGCCTTTGGGCTGCATGTAGATGAGACAGAAATCTGTGTGTTTCAGAAAGAAAAGTCCAAAAATGAATTTTAAAAGGGCGAGACCCTGATGAAAAGATACCCTGCATTACAAGGAGACAGAGCTGGGCAGAGCTAAACTCAAAACATTCCGAGCCTCATTTGGTCTGCAAGGTTCCTATCGTCTTCTGTCACACATTATTAAACATAGATCAGAAACAGGATCTGGGATTACAGAACAGACTGAACTCTGGACATCAGAAGACACCTGTCCTATAAATAGGAATCATTTACCAATTCAGAGCAACACACACATGTTTTGGCAACCTCTCAGTCTATAAAAGCAGAAGCCCCAACTTCAGAATTATCCAAGTGCTATTATTTTAAATGCAAAACAATGATTTACATCATCACGACTTAACTCCTCATTTCCCAAATTCTCATCATGCATGTCTGCACTGAACAGCACCAGAAATTAACCCTTCCCAAAGGAAGCTAATTTGGAAAACCGCCTTTTTTTTTTTTTAAGAGTAGAACAGAAACAACAACAAAAAGCAGAAATTAAGTTTGAAGCTGTTTACTTGGCACTATTGATTTCTGCAGTAGCTTTTTGCCTGCATCCCCACAGCCCAGGATTTCAACTTCAAAACCCCAAAGTGGATTCAGTCACTTAGATCACAGACTTCGCATGGCAAAGTGCTCAGAAACACCAATTTGGGATTTTGCTCAGAGTTGCAATGCTGGGCTCCAATTTGTTGACACTTGGGCTTCTAGGAAAAATTAACAGAAACACGTGCAAAGGTCTGTATAAGGGAACAACGTGAAGTGCCGCTTCCAAACAGGTGCAGCCGATTATCCGAGCAATTCTGTGCAAGAAAAAAAAAACATGCTGTTTTCTTCACAGATTCTAAGAGCACTAAAAACTTCCAGATAATGGGAAGTCCCTGAAGCTTTTAGAAAGTGTTTTCTCATACTCCATACCTGGTATGACAGCTGCTTCTTTGCAGCTATGGGGAGTTGTGGTTTTCCATTTGTGAAAATTCAAGTGAAATCTATCATTTTTTGGAAAGGGCTTAAGTCCTGGTGTTCTCAAATATCTTTACAGGTTGAACATTTGGAAAGGATCCAAGACTCCAATCAGAGCCTGAATATGTGGAAATATTTAACTCTCTAAGAAACAGTATATAAAATAAGCTGTTTCTCTGCTTGATGACTATTTCAGGATTGACTAATTACTTGTCATGATGCCAAACACCACAGAGGTGGCTCAAGAGGATAATTTTTGAAACTTGAATTTGTAACATTCTATCAAAGGAAGACTATTTCTGTGTCAAAACCCTGTATCTGGGAATTTATATGCAGCAAAATCATAAATGAACTTTTGGACACCAAAGTTCAGAAGTCAAGTTATTCAATTAAATACCTTATAAAACTTCTTATTTTTGGAGGTGGAATGAACAAGCTTTAAAATAAAGCAGGAAAATAAAGACTACTGTATCAAACACAGGTTCCTCCTAGGGAAAAACTCTGAAAAACATTTCAGATGGTTGATATCTGGATCTTGTTTCAGGGAAGGATTTGGTGGCAGGGAGCAAAGACTTCTCTGCCTTTCTGCAAGACACATCAGCTTCTCCCTGGGGAGAAGGAGATGCAGCTAAACTTTCCTAAATTCAGCCACCTCTGGCCAAAAACCCCTGAACTAAACTCAGTTTTTCTTCTCATACCAGTGGATGTCACATCAAGGCCAGGTAGGTTTTAGCATAGGGAGGGGCTAAATTCATCAGATCTCTTAACCAGAAGAGAACCAGAACCCACAACTCAGCTTTGCTTCCAGCCCAGTGAAAGGTCCTTTTGGCCAAGTTACTAGCAAAGGGTAACAAATTTAGTTTGGTTTCAAAAGCATTTAATTCTTGCCATCACCGGTTCTCTAGGAGGGGCAACACTCACACTGTACATTTATACAGGTGATGGAAGCCTGATACTGATGGAAGCCTGTTCAACCTGAGGCGACTGAAAGCCCATACTAAGACCCTAAATTATCTTGTCCCTGAGCTGCTTTATGCTGATGATGCTGCTCTCGTTGCTCACACAGAAGTAGCTCTGCAGCATTTAACATCCTACTTTGCAGAGGCTGGTGAGCTTTTTGGGCTGGAAGTCAGCTTGAAGAAGGCAGAAGTTTTCTATCAACCTGCACCTCAGGAAGTCTTCCATCATCGCCATATCACCATTGTCGAATCAGAACTCGAATCAGTCCAGCAATTCAATTACCTGGGAAACATCATCNACAGGCTGCAGTCACAAGTATCGAGGCCATGCTGCTGAGAACACAGCTGCATTGGGTAGGGCACGTCTCCAGGATGAAGGACCACCGCCTCCCTAAGATCGTGCTCTATGGTGAACTTGCCACCAGCTGCCGCAAGAGAGGAGCCCGGAAAAGGAGATACGAGGACTCCCTGAAGCAACATCTCAGCCTTGGCCATATTGACCATCTCCATTGGTCTACTCTGGCCTCCAATCGGGAGGCCTGGAGACAAATGATCTATAACGTTGATGCCTCCTTTGATAACTCACGCAAGATCACTCTCAAGGAGAAAAGACAACGCAGAAAGAATTGCGTCTTGTCGGTACCATCTGGGGAGTCTCTCTGTTGTGCCTTTTGCAACTGGACTTGTCTGTCCCGCATTGGCCTTTTCAGCCATCAGCGAGCCTGTAGCAAGTGTGGGTAGAGCCCTTCCAAAATCTTCGTTCACGAAGCCAAGACATGATGATGATGATGAAGTATAAAGAGGACCATTAATACAACATAGTTTTGCTTCCTGCTTGAGAGAGGTTAGAGAATCTAACCTAGCAATTACTAGAAAAAAAAGCACAACTACTGTCTGAAACAGTTTCAACGGAAGTCTGGCTTTCAGGGTGACACTGGCTGCTAATAATCCACTCATACACAGATAGAAATATTCCAACTTTTATTCTCAGCATTGGAAATCTGCCCATTATTACCCCGAGATTGTCCTGCATTCATAGCTTCTCTTTGTGCCTTTCTTCACTAGTATTTCAGGATAACTCCTCTGAAATTTCTTCCCCTTGTTGGTACTTGCACATTACGATTAAGTTATTTTTAATTTTCCTTAAGTAGATGTCTCTTACTTAAATCTTGTCTATAGCTCCATATTTCCAGGATTTGTTCACATTTACTGCTCTTTTCTGAATCTTTCCCAACCACATAGCATTTTTTGCTAAAATGGGCATGAGAAATGGACATGGTGTCCAACACTGCTTCCCAACACCATTTCCAATGTCAGAGCTTCCCATTGATCCTTAGAGGGCTCTGGGTGTACCTGTCCTCCCAGCTGCTGCTCTGCCCATGTGGATCATGCGCACCCAGCTATTTGCAACATTCATAATTCCTTTTTATTTATCTGCTTCCACCTCAAATTTAACCTTGACTCTTTATTCCTGTAAAATCCAAATTTATACAGGAGTATTAGTTCACCTAGAAAACTATTAGATGTCACTTCCAAGCTCAGAGCTGTACAGGGCTAAAATCTGCCAAAGCCAAGCAGCAGATTTGAGAGCAGTGCACTGGCACACCATGCAAGATAACCAGAGGTTTTGGCACAGACAGGACAAAGAGCAGCTGTTAGAGCAGCTATGTCTATTTAATATCTTGCTATTTAAAAATAACCTTCTTCTACTTGTCACCAGTGTTACAAGGGTGGAAGACTAGTTGGAGGCGGGTGTTGTGTGGGGTTTTGGGAGGTTTTACCAGTGCCCAGGGGGGCTGGAGCATAGCTCAACAACAACTGGGCGGTGAAGTGAGCAGAGGGAAGAAAAGGGGGATCAAGGTCTGATCAGCACCATGGGAGGGAGAATGAGAAAGATCTTGGAAGAGGAAAAGCTGCAAAAGCCAAGCAGAAGGGCACAAGGCTGCGGTGAGGGCAGATAACCATCAGAACAGGCTGAACTAGAACGTGGTGGGAGGGGACCAGCAGCACAGCAGCTAGTGTGTGGGAGAAGGAGAGAAGGAGCAGCATGAGCATGTTACAAGGCCACGGGGAAGACACAGCTGTCAACCACAGCCCTGTAGAAAGGCATGAGTGGGCTCAGTAGGTGGGACACACATGGAGTTTGGTTTTGGCCAGGCTGAGAAAAGCAGGCAGCCATCCACCACAGAGGTCATGCAGGATGTGCAAGGCTGGCTGGTAGAGGGAAGAAAGGGGTCTCCTCCAGGGCATTCCCCACCTCAGATGGATGAACTGGATCCAAACCAACACTGCAATCCATTACCCTGAGGAATGGAGAGCAGGGAGCAGAATTTCATGTTTGTGCAGCAACGGGACAGGCTGAGGGCACAGAACCCAGCCAGGAAAGGACGAGACTTGTGTGACAGGGCTTTGAGTAACCTGGTCTAGTGGAAGACATCCCTGCCCATGGAAGGGGGACTGGAACTAGATATTCTTTAAGGTCCCTTCCAACCCAAACCATCCTATGATTTTATTTCGAGCAGCATCTACCAACAGCAGCTCTAGCACTTTGTTTCTATATGTCACCCTTGCAAGGCACACAAAACAGCTGTGGCTTGGGCCACCTGGCAAATCCTGCCACCATCCACAAACACTAAAGTCCCTTTTTGCTTCTTCCATATTCACCAGCTGAGTGGCTCAGAGACTGGTAGTGTGGCTGCCTGGCAGGCATGGTACCCAGCACCATAGGCAGCCTTGCAGAGATGCAACCTCCCTGCCCACCCAGCTCACCCTAAGCAGCATTCTCCCTTGTTTGCTCCCAAGTGCTTTCCCCACAGACTTGTTCCTTGCAACCTCTGACAGAGCATCTCACTCCACGACTCACCCCAGCAGCACGAACAAAGTGGCCCAAGCTGGCCCAACTGCTTGGGACAGCCTTTCTACACCAGTCCAAGGTCCCATATCCCCTCAAGCTCTCTCCCCATGGCAGGCACAATACAACCCCAGCACCCTGCTCTTGCCCCACTGCCACCTTGGGGTATGCAGAGCCAACCCTCCCCACACAAGCACTCAGATACCAATGCCCTTGTCCAGCAAGGAGATTGAGACATAGGTTAAGTTCCATACGTGTGAGGAAAAGCAGACAGCTCTGCAATGCACTAGAGATGAGCAGGTTGGGAGAGAGGCTGTTCATGCCAGTTGGCTCAGATAGCAAGCCCTGGTGGCATAACCACATAAAATAGGTGCCTAAATTTAGTTGTGCATCCACCTAAAGGCAAAGCCGCCATAGGTACACACTTTTGCTGCTATGTGCGTCCACCCCTATGGCTACAGTCTGCTACTGATTCAAGGACTGTCACTGTTCCCAGGTTTCTGTTCTGTGTAGTAGATAATACACAATGGTTTAGACCCACAGCTTTCCTGTGCAAGTATGTGTTAGGAAGCACGTAGGAACTGTTATACAACATCAAAAGATTTCCAGAAGGACCTTCTGCAGTTGGTGTGATTGTTACTTTGTCAGACATCTAAGAAATTTCTTTGCCTGTGCCACCCACCCTCCCAAAAAGCCTCCAAACAAGTCCCAGAGATGAATCAGTTTCCTCCATTTAGAGGTTCCACTAACTTTTTTTCTAGGATTCCCATTTTCTTTCCTTCTTTTTCTTAACAAATATATAAATAGTCACATCGTCATAGGAGACAAGTAGAGACTGACTCTTACGGGTAAAAAACAGATGTTTCCCAATCTTCCCTAACAAAGTAATATTTTATATATGGCTCTTCAATGGATTTATAGCCAATGAAGGGATGTTACTACATTAGCTCATGGAGGGGGTGGGTGATAAAAACTGGAAAGGAAGAGCCAGACAAGGAAAAAAGAAGCTATCCAGAGCGCTGCAATTGGAGAAGCATGACAAATGGGCAGCACAGTTTTAGAGGGCTTCGACAGCAAGGCAGATTGCCTGGCTGGGAGTGATTGTCCACAGCTGGAGCATCGCAGAAACCATCTGGTATTTCTTAAACATGCTTTCCCCAGGTGATCCAATTCTTGGAGTGCCCCAGCAAAAAGAAGGAAAAAAGGCCTGCTAGTCTCAGTCCCATTTCCAGAGTTCCCCTAATTAGTTAATAGAATTATATTTGAACTGGTTTCAGTTTCTCCTATAAAACCTTTGCTTTTGCCACCTTTTCATCAGAGAGAAAAAAAAATTAAACCCATGGAGGTTTTCATTTCTTTAAGAAAGTCAATGATTGTGTCTCTTGGCACAGCAATCCAATATAAACATTAATGAAGTAAAGAGAGATCCAAAATTTCTTTTGAACACCTTGTAACCTTGCTTTTCCCCCACCACTTTTAGTTGCACAAAGCATGCAAATCCACAGGCAAATCCACATTACTCTCCCACCCCCGTGTATCCATCCCAGTATGAGCCTCTGAAAAGCAGAGCATGAACTGCATAGGGGACTCCAAGAACCTCTTATTTCCAGGATTTTGACCCTTTTCCCAGCTTGGAAAAAAAGTTAGAGCTTAATTAACTGCGCATGCCACACAATCCTGTCCCCGCAACAAAGAGGACTGTCAGAGGAGCAGTACAACCACATTTGTTGCTGCCCTTGTGTTCCCTATAAGACATCCCTTTCCTGAGCCAGGAGCATTGGGAACAGCTAATGAAGAAAAGAGCAAGAGAAAGCGGTAAATAATAAATGAACGGACAGATGGAAAAAGGGTTAGGGCAAGCAACTGGAGAACAAGCCTTGGGAACCAAACCGCGTTCCCACCAGCAGGCAGTGCCCCCACCGAGCAGCGTGGGGCAGGAGCCAGGGTCCAGCCACAGAGATTATCCCCGCCACTCCCCGCCAAGCCAGGCTTACCATCCGCGCCTTTTCCCTCTCCTCTCTGTTTTCTCCATGAGTTAGCCCAGCCACAAAGCATGGGTCTGTCAGACGTATCCTGCACACAGCAGTCACACATCCCCGACCCCTGGCTGCACGCTCCTCAGCGGCACGTAAATAACCACTGCTGTTATTTTTCACAGAGAGCAAATACATGGGGATGGTGGCTGGAGTGCTGAAGCAATACTCCTCCAACTGCAGCAAAATTTGTTGCTATGTCACAATTTGCTAGGATAATTTTTTAAAATGCTGAAAACTAACAAGACACAGGGTTTCCTACTCTGTCCCCATTGGCAGCTACCTTCTTCAAGCCTGTATTTGAGAAAAGCTAGTGGGACCATAATCCCAGTCAAAAATATATACCCAAGGTGCTTCAACATGTCCAGGAAAAAAAAATCTAAACAAAGTATCCAAATGAATATTCAAAGAGGTTTTTGGTCAGGTTTTTTTGCACTGTTTTGAGGTGGTTTAGATGGCCAAAGCCAGCATATTCCACCACCATGCTGGAAGGGGATTTTGGCAGGAAATCCATCCTTATGCAGTGGTATAGATGGAGATAATAGAAGACAATATAAGCCTTGATTGTAAAGCCAAAGAAATAGCAACCAGCTGCAAATTACAAAGTATAGAAAATTAATAAAGTATTTAAACACATGATGGAAAAATTCATGCATTCATGAGTTAAGAGTGAGTGGGTATTTAAATATAGAGGATATAAGGGAAATGTGAAAAAAAGGCACAGATGCATTATTTTGTGCACTTGGTAAAATTACCAATGTAACTACCAAAATACAAATACATGTGCTCTGTATTGAGGAAAAAAAAAGATTATGAACTCATCATGAGACGATTATACATATCACCATTTACTAATGACCAAGAAATGTATTAGATAACATCTGCTTTAGATAAACACTGTTTAATCACCCACCCTGGATAATTTGCACCTCCAAGTGTGCTAAGGAGATCTCTGACCTGCTAATGCTAATTTTTAATAAATCTTGGAATGCCAAGTAATTCTAGAAGGGTAGGTGAGCCCTAACCCCATGTTGGCGCTTCAGCAGGACTCACTGACCTGCGGACCAACAGCCAATCATGCTGACAGCAGAACTTCACAGAGTAATTAAAAGCCAATATAAGAATCTACCAATAATTCATTATATTCATGTCTCAGCTAATTAGCAGCCAACATATGTTGTACAGAATCAAGTCCTCTCTAACTGATGTTACAGCTTGATTTAAGAACTTGCATTAATAGAAATAATTTGGCATAAGTAGATAGATAGAAGTGGCTGATGAGACAAAAACCTATCCATTGCCTGCTTCCTATCCCACAGGATGCAGTGTTTTTAACAATCATTTAGATAAATACATGATCCTTGGAGGCAGCTTGCAGATAGCACAAATGAAGGTTAGCAAATAAGGAACAAAACAGCGTTCATTTACCCTGTGATCCAATTTGTATGGCTAAATGGCCACCATCCAACGAAGCGTGCTTCAATTCAGCCAAGCACAAGATAATACACGTATGGGAAAACAATATAGGGCTTGTATCTCTGGGATGGAAAAGGCTGTCCTCCATGGCCACAGGTCAGAGGAGGAGGCACGACAGGACTTTGGCAAACTGAAGCTTAAGGAGCTACATCTATTCAGCTTAAGAAAGAGAAAAATCCACAAGATTTGACTGCTGTTTTACAGCAGTAAGGCATTAAATTAATGTGGGAGGAGAAGGGGCTTTTAACCTGGTGGAAAGAGGCAAAGAAAGATCCAGGGGTTGAAAGTCAGAGCTAAGCACAGTGCTGACAAAGAGGAAGAGTATCATCAGCACAGCGAAGAATGAGAAACATCACACAAGGAGTCTGAATGATCCTGGGGGCCCAGCATAAAAGCAGGGGGTGAAACTCAATAGTACAAAAGGCAGGTATAAAAACCACTGTGTAACGTAAGACTGGAAGGAGCCCAGACATTGTCACACTGGGGGTCTGCTTTAGGCTACAAAATCAGGGAGATCAGAAGCACAGGCTTATTGGGAGCATCTGAAACACAGAACCTGCTGGTAATTAGGGACCTTTAACTGCCCACACATTTGCTGGGAAAGGAAGACATCAGAAACAGCCTTGCATCAAGTTCCTGGAATGCACCAACAAAAAAAAATTGTGAAAGAAGAGAGAGGAATAAAACTAGGAAGGAGGCTCCTCAAAGTTTGATTTTCATCAACATAGAAAAACTGGGAAAAGCCATGCAGGTGGAAAGCACCGCAGGTGAGGAAGCCTGAAATGAGTGATAGTACTTGTTTGGAAAAGAATGGGAAATAGTGGCAGATTAAAAGTAGTGTTTTGTAAGAACAGAGGCTTTGGTAATCTGAGAGGGTTGGCAAGTAAAATTTTGCGCCAAATGGAAAGGGAGCTCAGGAAAGATGGTGTTTTGTAAACATGCAGCAAGATAAGGGAACAGATGTAAATTATCTTAGCGTGGGGGTACGATAAGGGTAGATCACAGACTTCCCCATGGCTCGCAGCATGCAAAGAAGAAACGGCAACTCCATCAGGCTAATATGGATGAGCACAAAAGAACTGCACCAGGAAAGAGTGACAGAGTGAAAGAGCCAAGTTCTCCACAGAAAACTGCTCACAGCAGGGATTGCCAGCAGTATCAAGGAGACATTTGATAACTACATCGGTGGGAAGAGGCAGACCAAAGAGTTCAGCACCTCCTGAGCAACGAGAAAAGGTTAATAGATTGGTTTATGACACTGAACACGCCACAAGCCCTTCCAAAGCTGTTAGTGCGTGTAAGCCCTCCCCCCTTCCACCAGAAAATCTGTTTTCTGTTAGGTTTATGTGTTTTCTTTATTCTCTACACAGCACCCAGCACTGACTGGTTCTGGTAATGACCTTACATACTCTAATGTACGTAAAACTGCTAATTTTAAGATGCAAAATTTATAAAATATCTTCTCTTGTAAGGCTATTTAAATTGCACAGTAAATTGAACTTAATAAATTCTAAACACGTCACAAGAAGCCATATTTCCCACAGTTACAAAACCAATAACATAATCAGATAATGAGAAAGCCAAAGTGTGGCTTAACAGACTAGAGAGTGTCACCTGAAAAAGAGATTCACCTTCATGACCTCTCTCACACACACACATGTTGTCAGCACAAAACGAGTTGTAAAACTACTAATTAGGGTAAGAGAAGGCAGGGGATCCCAAGGGTTTGGCTCACAGCTGTCTCAGGAAGCAGAGAAGTATAAATTGGGACAGAATTTCACAATAGTCAACAACTCACAGAGTTAAAACAGAAATGTTTAATGATTTTGTTGGTTCAGACTTCATTTAAAAAAGGATAAAATTGTAAGAGCATGAAGTTAATGTAATTAAAAGCAGCAGAGTATAAGTATGTCTGGTAGCACCTGAGCAGAATGAAAATTATGGGAAGTTTGATGTTTTCAAATAGCCTGAGGTCCGTCAGCAACTATCTATGGAAATTTCTGGAAGACAAATGAGGTTTCAAAAGACCGGAAAAGGGCAAATATACTGGCTATATTTAACAGGTTGAAAAATCAAGGAAATTGCAGGCCAGCCAACATAACTTCAATTCCTGGAAAAATTTTGAAACAAATCATCAAACAATCCATCTGCAAGAAAGGGCTGGATGCAATAGCCCTGCCATGTGAAGACAACCTGCCTTCTCTTTGATAGTGCAAAAGGGTCTCATATGTGAGATAGAGGCAACAGATGTTGTATACCTCTACTTTCTCAAGACTTTACCTCCAGTTTTGTGTAACATTGTAATTAGAAAATTACAAAAATAGAGACTACACGAAATTCCATGTGGGGAATGCACAGCTGGTTGGGAAATAGTACACAAAATTGCAGACATGAGCAAGTAATATTGTAGCAAAAATTCCATGATTATACAGACAGGAGTGTCACGCACAAGGTACATGAAGTAACCCTACTGCTTTTCTCAGTCAAGAAAGGCCTTGGCTACAATATTGGTCTCATATCAAGGCAATGTGCTTCAAAAGCATCCCAGACCCACTGGAGAGAGCCCAAGGGACCCCAACAAAACACAGAACCACAAAAAAATTGTAAAGAGGGCTGAAAGGGACCTCAAGAGGCAGAATCAACCACGCATGTGTCATTCCAATTGAAAATAAAATGGACATGAGAAAAGAGCAAATGAAAAGCAGTTGTTCAGTGTAGAGAGCAAAAGTCTGCAGGGAAACATGATAACAAGCCTCAAACATGTAAAAGATTTCTGCAAAGAGAAAAGGAGTGCTGTAAGCTGCTCTCCATGTCCATAGGAAGAAGACATGCCATCATGGGCTTAAACTGAAGGAAGAAATTTTAAAAATACCAACTCCACAATGATATAACTAATTATGCCCTAGAACCGACTGCTGAGAGAGGGCACATCACTGTCATCACAGAAGGTTTAAAAACAAGGATAAGGACACATCATCTGAATTAGTCACCAGTGATGTCCCCACAACCTGCTGCCTGGCTGCTAAGCCCCAGGAACCTGCTGGCTTTACACAGACGTGTTCAGGAACACCATATATTTCAGCTGTGCACCAAACACCCTCAGAAGGCTGTGCAGTAAAAACAAACAGTCACTTTGTTTCAGAATGAGCTCATATAAACAACTGATAATGGCAAAAAACCACTCAGTTACAAGAGATTGTTTACCATGATTTATTTTTCCCAGCACCATTCCACTGATTCTGATCCCAAGGTCTCAGAAGACACCTGCAAGCCATCCTTGAAAGGTTGGCACCTCTGCTGCCCATTTACTGTGGGCTCAGTACAGATACTGTTTTAATGACATTACAATTTTCTTGTTATCCTCCTCCCAGGAAAACCTCCAGTGTTCCACAGCAGTTCTCTGCCCCTCTTTCCCATTGGAGCTGATGACATTATTATCTTTCCCTTGCTGACATGACTTCCCCACCAGTATCCTAGTTGTGCTAATCAACTCAGGGATAAGCTCAGGGAAATTATTTTCATTGTGTTTTAACTTTGAATGCTGCTACTTCTTTTTCAGCCCCAACCAAGATTTCAAGGCCCCCAGAGTTTGACTGATTATCCAGCTGTACCAGCTGGTCACACAAAAGATATTGCCTCTCCTCATACACCTTTCCCCAAGCAGAGGCCAGGTACAGATTTGTCACAGAAAAGGCTAGAAGATGCCCTCTTGAGGTCCTTTTCAGATCTATTTTATACATGTTGTGAATAATGTGTGTAAGTTATAGGGACTGTGATGGACTGAAGGGCAGAGAGCTTGATCCAAAAGACACTCTCAGGGCTGTTACAAGACCCTGGGGATTATTCTCCTTGAAGAAAAGCTTGAGAGCAAGTTCAGTGCAGACCACCCCGGTGCAGTAAAACAGCTATGATACATGTGACGGCTGTACAGACCACAGGACATTTAGGTTGCTGATCCCAAACAAGCTGCCAAAAAGGCAAGGAAGCTGTACTTATCTCTGCAACAACCCTCTCAGGTACCACCTCAGAAGGTGGCCCCCCACTAGCTGCATGGACTTAGCTGTACCTGGCGATAAAACCCGTCTGGGGAAAACTCCAGCAAAATTAACCAGAGTAGCCTTGCTGCCCTGCAGCAGAGGCATCAAAAACAAACCCAGCCCCATGGCCCGCTCGCCGCACAAACTCTCTTGCAAGGGCAGCCTCTGAGCCATGGTCCTCTCCAGACCCACTGGGTCCCAGACTCTATGGATATGTCCTACTCCAGGACCACCATCTCCCAGAGACACAGCATTTAACAGGAATCACAAAACCACCCGGGGAGGTTCACAAGTGCAGGAAACACACATGTCACAGGTGCTCGACCTGAGCTGTGTGATTCCCTGCCAAAGAATAAGCACACCTCTGGCTCTTGCTGTCTTTGGGGAGACACAAAAAACATATTTCTGTGGGACAGTGTTTCACTTAAAAGCTCTTCATACAGACACACTGCCCTCATCTTTGCTCTGTGCCACCCCCACATAAGTTTTCTGCAGTAGCCACACACACACTGTGCTCCCCTACACTCTGCTTTGTTCCACTCATCCCATTATTACACATCCCACTGCTGAGAAGGTGGTGTGCACACTTTGTCACCATCACCTCACCACTTACCTTGGACAAAGAGGATCTCTGCATGGCTGCTTACATCCCCAAAAGCAGACTTTTTCAAAGAAAAACCTTACACAGATCTCACAACTGCTGTTATGGCAATGTTTAAGCTACGTAATTACCTTAACAGGGTACTGTAAAACAGTGTAAAGCACCTGTTTGGAGTGTTGGACACAGACAGGGAAATCCACTCTTTGGCAGCTCTCAGCTCTGTTCCTACCAGTTTCCACCTGAGTTTAATCCCTTCAAGTCTCTTTCAGTGCAGCTGGAAGTGATGCTCTGCTTACACCCTTAGCAGGGTGGGTCCACAGTGGAGCATTGTGTGCCCTGTGCAGAGGGTCTGCCCTCTTAACAGCTGCTTCTAAAGGCTGTGTTGTATGATATTATAGGATGGAGGGCTTCCACCACACACGCTGTGATCTCCTCACCTGAGCTCTCCTTTTCAGCACATACATAGTGTGGTAGGACAGGCTGGAGAGCTGTCATCATGTCTCCTGATGCAGTGAAGTAATCTGAGTTGCAGCTTTAGGCAGAAGGTAGAGCAGAAAGAAGAGATGTTTCTCCATAGTTCACAATGAGAAGTGGGGCACTATTTTGTTTCATCTGGATGGGAACTCTTAGAGGGAAATTTATAGTCTGTGCTTGTTTCTTGGGAAGCTCAGTTACACTTAACACTTCATGTATAGGGGGACAGGAGGGGACAGTTTTTCACATGTGTCTATTGACCTGAACAATCCCCTCTTCCAGGGGCTTAACAGGCTTTATTAATAATAGTGCAGAAACCTGTGAATATCCAGTCTCTTAAAGTAAAAATACAATACACTACCCCAGCCAAACTGGCACCACAGATGGAGGAATTAATATTTAATTTATCAAAGCTTTGCCTGCTGCTGCCCTACTCCCCGCAAGCTCACTCCCTGCAACCTGCATGCGTCTCTACTGCCCCAGGCAGTTCCTCACACCTCACCTGCTGCCAGCCCAATGCTGTGCATTCACCTGTCAGTTCCAGGGCTCAAAAATGACCTTCCTGTCACCTAAACGTTTGTCCTGATGGGCTGCAAAGGAGGGAGGCCTGCTGTGATGATTTCAACTTCTACTCCATCTGATACAAAATGTAGAAAAATCACTGCTTGCTCCAGGAAGAGAAGTGTTTATAGGGAAAGATTCCTTCTCGCAACCTGCATGCCCACAGGCCAAGCTCAGAAAGCCAGTTCCCAGAGGAGAGCAGGTAATGCTGTGCAGTCTCCCTGTGCTCTACCACAGACTCACCCTGGAGCACCAGAGATACTGATCTGTGAAACAAGATACCTATCTCTGAGCACCAAGGGATAAACAGCAAAGATTAATAAACCTCAAAATATTTTATGGCATTTAAATAGCACTGTCACGGATCAAAGGCAATCACTCATGTCAGTGAGGCAGCCTTAGTAAGCCTGGAAAGATCACATACAGAAAGCAGAGGCAAGATGCAAGAGAAAGCCTGCATACAGGAGCCGAGGAACACTCACACACAACAAGAGAAACCAGAGTGGTCTAAGCCAGAGTCTAACATGTGTTCCTGGAGGAATGAGAGCCAGAAAGACTGCCTGGTTTCACTCAGTCTCAGTTGTGTCTTAGCACAAAAAAAACACATTTCATTTTAAGACACGCTCTTACCTTGGAGGTACCTGCTGCTGCGAGCAGCTTAAATCCCAGTGCAACACAACCCTGCCTGATTGCTGAAATAAGGAACACTCTGGGAACTATGTGCAACTGGTGAACAGATTTGAAAAAGCCCCCAACTTACATTGATGCCACAGGGACTGCAGAATCCCACTCCCTGCACTTTAAGAGCTTTCATTCCTAAAGCCATGAGGACACTGCATGTAAGCTTGATGGCAATATCTACTGCCTGCACTTGTAGGCAGAGTGGGAGGCCTGATCTATAGTCTTTCCAGTTGTTCATAGAACTATATTATGTGGGAGGAGGAGGAGATAGAGAATGGGACTTTTTGTTCAAATCACTACAGTGGTAGTGGTAGTAATATGGGAATAAAAATGCCTCTCAAGCTCTCCAAGAGTACCTATCTCATCACAAAACACTTTTATTCTTACAGGACTTTGGGCAAGATATTTCAATTACATTTCTTGGTACAATTAGAGTGCTGCAAAAACTAGCAGTAGTAGGACCACTCTCACACAGTGGTGTGGGGTTTGACATTCCTCCAGTTTAAGTTGGACACTTAAGGTCAGAATTGACTCCTAGACACAGATCCCCAGGAGGAAACTCTCCTCTCACTATTCACTGGATACCCCATCCCTGCAAACTCAGTTCTTCACTGTCCCTCCCTAAACTACGTCTGCATTCTTGCTCAAACACCCTTCCTCATGACCTGGGGACTCTCTATATAACACTGTACAAACCCACTGTACAGAAAAAAAAAGAAGTCCTCAAGCAAACTCTGGCTGATTGAATTTTGAAGGTAAGAAATGACCTTCTTACAGATGTACAACCCCCTCTGCCCACCCCAAACACCAGATCCATCACAGAGAAGGGAAATATTTACACAAGTTCGTAGAGTTCCAGTTAAATATTATGCTTAGCTGTCTAGAGTCTATGTTCTCAGACTACGTCTATGAAATAAAAGATTAAACTTCATAACAATTATGAAGTTGCTCTGCTCACATTCAAAGGGAGTTAAAGGACATTAAAATAGTTCTTTGGGTAATATTCTGGTGAAATTGTTCTCTCTCCCCTGGAGAGTTAGAGCTAAAACCTTCTGAACTATCCTGTAAACACACTTGGAAAGGCTAAGAGCTAAGCTGATAACCAGGTAGCACCTCTGCTCTGCAGGTTCTGTAAAAAATGTGAGCAATGCCAGAGAGCTTTTGAAGCAGTGAGGAAAGGAGGATAGTGGAGAGCAGCTTCACTTCTCTAGGGAAGTTTGTTTAGTGGAAAGTAAGCAAGTTGTCAGGGGAAAAGCTGACAATGTTGATTTCAGCAGTTGTACTGGGAATAAACAGCCAAGTGGATTACATTACAGAGAATGAGAAACGGTTCTGAGGATCCCATTTAAATGCTGGGCCTTCAGGAATGATGCAATTCAGCCACACTCCGATGCTTAGTGACCTCCTGGGCTGAGCCCTTTGGCAGTGCTGACATCACCATCCCACCTCTGTGGGGTCCCCAAGAGGTCCAGCACAGCTGATGTCCCCAGGAGAGCCAGAGCTCACTGATACACTGGAGAGGACACAAACCCATGCTGGCTTTAAGGCAGGAGCTGGACACTGAATTAGGGGTGGCAGTAGAGAGGGGGGAGGCTGAGCAGGACCTGTTTGTCTCTCTCAGCCCAGCAGCACACAAGAGCCACCATCTCCTCCCCAGACAGAGATCAGGGCCCTCCCTCTTATAAAAATCAGATGCCTGCCTGCCTTTCACAGGAAAGGGACCTGTCAAGAGGAGAAGGGGATCTTGTTTGATTTATTAGTCTCATCCTCCTTCCCATCGTCTGTGGCTCATCCAGCTGTAGTGATAAGAAGAACAGCTATGAAAGGACCCTGCTGGCTGCTGGGATCCCATCCTGCTGCCCACTCACTGCCTGAAAACATCAGTCCTTTACAAGCACCATTAAATGTGTATCCAAAATGTGGCAGTCTCCTCCATCCTTTGAGATTCTGTTCTCTGGATAATACAAACAGTTGCCAGAAAAAGAGTATCCTCTCATCTCTGTCTAGGCCATTATCCCTTTATATTTGCTCTTTAATATTTACTGGGTTCACACAAAGTGCATGCTCTGGAAAGAAAAAAAAATCAGCTGCAGCTTAAAGGACTCCAAATTTAGTAATTGCTGCAGACCCATCAACGTGAACAGTTAGCAGGGAGATTTCTCCAGCACTTCAATGCTGTGGTATTCTGCTTAGGTCAGACTGTAGAAAATGTTCTGTCCAGGGGCACCAAATCCAGGGTGTCTGCATAGGTGCCAGATGCAGAGTCCTTATGAGTCCACCTCCAGTTCCTGCAGGTCCTTTCCCTCCCAATACCCACTAATCTTGGTAGGTAACAGAAGCACCCAGAGAGATGCTGATTCAAACAGAGGTGAAGAATCGAAGGTTTTTAACACATCTGTGAGTTAGCAAGAACTAGGCCCAGCTTCTAGCTCCAGAGCTGGTCTTGCAGCCTTACCTGTTAGTGTGAGGTTGCTGTATGTGTTTGAAAACTGCTCCTTTAACAAAACCAAGTGCATCTGAGCTGCCTTTTCCCTCTGTAGCTCCAACATTATGTCAGGATGCTGGGCGATCTTACAGCCTTTCTGCTTATCCAGGGCAATGTCACTGCGAACAATGTCTACAGCAAAAGGGAAAGAAAAAAGGGAGATGGCCAAACCTCAGCTTTCATTTTCATTTTCACCAGACACTTGGATCAGCACCAGCCAACACATCAGTCACACAACCATCACTCAGCAAGAGCAACCCGAAAAAAGGATCCAAACCACTTGGATCCACCTATCAAATGACCATCACCTGCTCAAGTCTCCTTTTTCCCACAGAAAGCTCAAGTCATATGCTCACACAACCTATTGGCCTTCTCATCCTTCTCCTGCTTAGCTGTTGATCTCTCACAGTGATGATCCCTCCCATTCAGGGAAGTGCAAAAGTCTCACAACATTTATATTACAACTCTTTTACTGTGTGTTTGACACTAAATAATGAGAAAAGACTAAATCTCATTCTGGTAATCCCTTGCTTCCATTTAACCTTGTCTGTCAAAGAGGTGATGAAGAAGGCTTGTTTATCTTCACTGCAGCTATCACAGGTCAGCGTGGCTTCTAACTCTTTGAACAAGTGTCTGTACCCTTCTAACTCCTGATATTCAGTTCAGGAGGGAGGAAGACTATTTAATAATTGTTTTCTTTTCATATGAGCATTCTATAAGTCATATTGTGAGATAACAATATGATATTCCCTCTCCTAGACCTACTCACCTGCTGGGGAAACAGAATGATGGAGTAGCAGGGCAGAATCAAGTAAGATGTGAACAGTCTAAGCAAGAGGGGAGTGGTGTAAACTAGTCCTTGCAAGGTCCCTTATGAGTTTTATAAACTCTTCAACATGTTCAGATCCACAGGCACAAGATACTGCGTCTAGTTCTTAGAAAACCTTAGGTGGCCAGCTCTGATAAGGAAGCATGGAAGTTGGAGTTCTTCCACCACATTGCATGAGGTCACCCTTTGCATCACGAGGTTGCTCTTTCCTTGGTTTAATTCCCAACTAGCCAGAAGTTTCTGAAGGATTTTATTGTCAGAAGAGAGTTATGCCTTGCTCCACATACACACTCCAGCTTCAGAAAATTCCCGTCTAGCTAGAAGCTGCTGAGAGAGCTTGTTGTCAGAAGAGACTCACATCTTGCTCCACACAAACCCTCCAGCACCACTATTTTTATGCACATCAAGGAACACCAAATTTGCTTCTAATAGTCTTACCCCTGTCTTTTGAAGTGTCCAATTTCAGATTCAGCAAACTTCAGTTCAAAGCTCCACTATATCTTGGGCTGTCAGGGAACTGCCTCCAAACATGGGGTGGAGGACTGGAAGCCACATTATATTCCTGTCTCTGAGCCTCCTCCTAGAGTCACTACACTTGTCTGGCCCAGGCTGTGTTCTATCTCTTTCCTGCATAGTTTGGGATTAGCATAGCTTCTCTAAAGCCTGTCTAAAACAGACTGCTCAGAACAATGTCATTAAAGTACCCGTGGTCTGTAGTTAGGGACATGAGTTCTCTCTCCACCCACAGCTAGCGTATTCAGCAGTGGATACAGGGCAGCAACCAGCTAGCATGGCAATATAATCATGAGAAGTGTTTCAACATCCAGCACAGAGGTATCAGTGTGGGGAGAGAAGACAGAGCAAGAGGAAGGAATACTGTTCCTCTGCAGATAATGAGCACACACCCCTTGACCATATGCTTTAGTGCACAATCTCTTAGGTAGGCACTGCATAAGATTTGGGCCACTGTCCAACTAATGAATGATAAAATCCTGAACCCCTGTTGTGTGAAATATTTGGAGAACTGAAGACTGAACCTCACCTCTCTCCCACACTAGAAAGGCTATTACTACAGCTACTGGTGTCACCTGGAGCCCGTGAATAACCATTCACCTTCCTGGGTGATGGATTTCCCTTTCTACAGTACTGAAGGCAACAGTTTAACACCCTCCACCTCCAAGACAAAATGGAACAAAACACATCAAGGAGGCCCTGAAGAAGAACACTGAGAGGAAGAGAGGTCTGAAACTAGGTGGTCTCCAATTCTCTTTAAACTGCTATAAGGGAGTTTTGTTTGCTAAAAGGCATGGAAGACTTCTAAAACCCAAACCAGAGCCAATGTGGATGCACATGGAGAAACCACTGACCCAGGACTAGGTTCAGGGGCCAGCACCCTGGGGAATGCAGAGAGCTATAGCAATGGGTCCTGTGTGATATCCATCTTTGGAGACCACAGGTCTCTGTGTGCACTGTCAGCAGGGCCTGGGGACAAAGGGCAGGCCCAGGAATGAAGAGCAGAGAGAGTTGTGATAAAGCTGCTGTGACAAGGACTAGCACAAGGAAGTCAAGCCATATTTAGGCAAATCCTTGGGAGAGTCTGGCAGAAGGCATGCAGGGAAGAGAGGTGGGAGCACTCTCTGACCGTTATCTTCATGGGGTCTCAGAGAACTGTCACTGCAGACAGTCAGGAAGCCAAGGTAAGATATGCAAGGTCCTGTCTCCTCAGATTGAAGGGAACCAAGAAACTCGCCCAAGACCTAAAAATGGAGGTGGAACCCATAGTCATTATAGCTGCAGTTTAAACAGTGGGCAGATGTCTTGCAGCTTGCCAAAGAACTCAGTACCTGATCCCTCATAGCCTACCAGGCTGTACACAGTGCAGGGAAGGAGGCAAAGCCTCCGCACCGCTCTGCTGAACCAGAAGGACTGAGGGAAGAGGGGTGGCAGACCACAGCTTCTGAAGGCTCAGGGGAAATGTCAGCAAGAGCAACCCGAGGGACACAGACAGCCAGGAGCTCACAGTCCCCAAATCTTAAAGGATGAAACAGAAAAGAGACAGATGCAAGGAGTCCAAGAAGGAGGAGGGTACCCCGGAGGCTCTGGGCAGGGCAGCCCCAAGTGGACAGAAGGTCACTCAATGCTTTCCTGAGCGTTGATGGAAAAAAGGAAAAAAAAAAGGGAGAGAAAAAAGTAATAAACTGCCCGGCAAAACACGGAACCGAGCAGCTCGTGCCAGGAGTGCGAAAGAAGAACTCCAGATGTGGGAACCCCAGAGGATGCCAAATGTTTTCCAAAGACGGCGGACCGGGAGCCGTGCCCCCGTCGGGGCCGGGTCGGGTCAGTACCCTG
>VYXB01004225.1:902832-923170 GCA_013397135.1 Pachyramphus minor | reverse complement strand
GCGCCCGCCTTGGGACAGCCTTGGGACCCCCGCCCCGCCTGCCCCACCACGCCGGGAGCGGCTGATGCGTCGGGTTCCCACAGGAGTTCTCCCCTCGCCAGGCTGCAGAGCCGGAGGATGCTGCTTTGCGAAGGCTGGTCTGTGTCCGAGTGCCCCCACATATCGCTGTCCCCCCTCGGGATATCTCCAGCACTTCCGCACATGCAGCCTACGAAGGTTATCGAAACTATCAACGGGAATGTTGAAGAATAAGTTAGAAAACACCCTCAGGAGCGGCAAAAGCACAGCGATGCCCTTTCCCGGGCACCCCATACCAGCACCAGGACAGGGAGCTCCCAAGCTGTGACGCCTCCAGGATGGCACACAGCACAGAGACAGCTCCCAGCCGAGGGTGGGGAGTGTTTCCCGGACTCACAGAGTGAGTTTCTGTAGCTGAGAATTTACACAACATCAGCATGGCCTGGGTGCAAGTAACCGTCCCATGGCTCGTGCCACCCTCTGCCATAGGTAATTCTGTTCCAGGTGTTATGAAGCAGACGCAGACTATTGCAGTTGATCACCTGTTGAAGACGGGAGAAGAAGGGCACAGCCCCAGGCTTCTGTGGACAGGGTAGAGGGATTTGGTTATGGTCAAACTGATGTGTGACAGAAGGGTGAAGGGAAGAAACAACTCAGCTTTCTGTGGGTGTGTTAAAGTGAGCACTGCCCAAAGCCATCACCACTCCAGCCAAAACCACAGTCACTACTGCCATGGCATGAGAACAAGCTGAGTTTGCTCATCCTGTTAATGGGATTGTTTGCTTCAGATTTCCAGTCTTGAAAAGGGAATTTTAAAAGGGAAAACCCCCCAACTTTATGCTCACAAAAACTGAATGCTTTTACTTAAAAAAAAAAAAATAGAATATTAGGAATTTATGTTAGTTAAATAGATGTTTAATGAGTGACTAGGCAAAATTCTTATGAGTTGCACATTGTGGAATTTGTAAAATTCTTCCTTTTTAAACCAACACATTTTTAAATGCTTTAAAAAAATGGTTTGTCTGCTGAAATTATTACAAAATGCCCTGTGCCAGTGAAATTGGGAAGACAACTTTTATTTAGAAGGACAAGAGATTTCTCAAGACAGAAACTGCATTCTCATCCTGTCTGTCTTCAGTGGATAAGTTTGTGACCCGTCAGTGTCTTTTTTTTTAGCTGGGAAAAATTCCCTGACAATGAGTTCCACAAGTTATTTCCAACTATTAAAAAAAATCATATTTTTTCATTTTATGTGCAATAATTCCACTGGATCTCTCTGTTTCTTTTATCATGAAAACAAGTAAATAATCATTCCCAAATTGTCTTCTCTGCATGATGCTGAGTTCACAGCATTTATCATAATCTTGGTCATTTTTTCTGAGCTGAAAAATCTGTTTGAATGAAACCTCTGACTTTGATTATTTCCATCACCTTATTCAACACATATATATCCTTTACACCGATTACTATGTCAGCACCTAGCTTACTTATAGTATAAGAATGCTCTTGGTAAGTTTTTTCAGTTCTTTTCTAATATTCCTAATATTACATTCACTTTTTAATTCCTCAAATGTATTCAGAGACCAATCCATAATAAATTCAAAACATTTTCCTTGAATGGCAAGAGCTAATTTAGAACCTATAGCTGTACACAGAAAGTCGTCTTTCCCCTGTACATATAACTTCACATTAATCACTTTTAAGTCATACAAAGATGTAGCATAGAAAGAAGTATGAAACTAACAAAAATATGTAATTTTTTAGATACTTAAGGGTGTTTCTTATAAATAATCAAATATATAACCATAGAAATCTTTTATCTCATGCATACACCAGAAAATAGCTAAGAAATCAGGAATTAATTGTTTGATTGCACCATTTCCTGCAGTTATTAAAGCAACTTTCATGCATGGTTCTAGCAAAATAATTTGAAAATTAAAAAGAAAAAAATTGAGATAAACAAGCAATCTTTGGAAATATCTCCTGCACAGGCAGTATCTCCCTTACCTTGTGTAACATGATTTCTAGAGCCTTTTTTTTCTTTTTTTTAGATTTCTGAGGAAATAACTGAGCACTGGGACTCCTTACACCGGCAGAGCAGGTTGCAGCTCCTTCCCTGGAGTTGTGGTCCCTTTGAGCTAGAGAGCAGGAGGCTCCCTCAGAGCTCATGCCAAGACACAGAGCAGCCCCAAGTCTGGCAAATCCCAGAAGTCCAAAGGACATCAGAGGATCTACATGTCTTGGGGGTTGAGTGCTTGCAATGTCTGAAATTCTACAGTCCTCCCTGAGGGGCTGTGTTTGAAATACTCAGAGGGCATAAAACCCAACTGTTTCTTCTTCAAGCTCTGAAAGGACAGATGTCGAAACTGTCAAGGGACACAAAGCAGACAAAAAAGGGGCCCTGGGTGACCAGAAAGAGAAAATGATTCCTTGAATAAAGGAAAACTTGTTTGTTCTTTTTTACCAGGACAACACGATGGTTCTCCATTCAGAAACATCTGCTGTACAGTTTTTTGAGCTGGCAAAGCCAAAGGGACAGTCCCAGTCACATGGCAATAACCATCCCTTGCTCTGGCTCAGGTATCCTCAAACCCCCTGATGACCCTTACAATACTGTTCACTAAATTTGCAGTAAAACTGTTGCTTTTTTAACCTGAATTAGTTTTCTGCTCTCTTAGCAGAGGATTAGAAATGTGCAAGAGCCAACACAAGGGAAGAAGCAGAAGGACACTGCGTAGAGCATAAAGAAAGCACGGGGGCCAACCCTTTTGATGGCAGAGGATCAAGAGATGAGCTTCACCACCCTCAGGACATAGACTTGTAGGATTTATTCTGACCAAGACTGAGGCTGCTGCAGTTCCATCTTTCAATGCAGACTTTCCTTTCAATGCAGACTTTCCTTTCAATGCAGCACTATCCTCTACACCTCTATACTCATGCAGCATTCATCAGCTCAGCAGCTGAACAAGCTGAAGTGCAGTCACCTTTCCACCACCAGGTTTTGACCAGCTGAGGTCTCTGAACTGACTTACCACATAAACTCATGCTCCAGTCATATGAGAGGGCAGGAACATGCCAGAAGGAGCAGAAGAATGGGAGAAGGAGCCCTAGCTGAGGTCAGCTCCAGCCCCTGTGCAACCACACAAACACATAAAGGAATCCTCAGACCATTTAAGAGTTTATTATCTTCCTTTCCACTCAATACCTAAGACCCTTGCACATGGGCACATGGTACAGCATGGCATCCTAGAAGATGCCTGTGCAATATGGACTGAGCAAGGGTGAAAAGATGTTCCCACTGCTGCACAAATTTTGAGGTTTAGATGCAGTGTCAGGTACCTGAAGGTGCCTGAAGGAATGGATCCAACACTGAAAGTACATACAGAAAACCTGTGCCAATATTACACAGCATAATGTGAAATTTCCCACGCTATACGGCAAAATCTCCTGACTAGTATGGAAGGCTAAAAAAAAATGTCTTTTTTAATTTTTTGATTGTAATTGGCCATTTTTCCAGATGCCTGGTATTTAAAAAAAAAAAAAAAAAAGAGAGATAAAATAGAAGGAAGTAACTTACCAGCAATTAAAAGAGTATTTTTGAAATGTGTTGTCCATATGCACTTCAGCTCAGAAAATTTTCTGATGCACTACCTACAGTATGCAAATGTGCTCCCTTCCCCTTTCTCTGCCACGGCCCACACAGGGCCACACAAAGTGTCCTGTGGCCTCTTCTCAGTCACACAATCCCAACAGGCTACACAAAGCACAGGGACAGGAGGGAGAAGCCATGAACTTGGGCCAATGCATCTTGAAGAGCTCCAGCTATGAGTAACTTTTCTTTTTCCCTGGAGTTTTCCTTCACTGCACATATGCACAGAGGGAAGCTACAAGCAATGTTTATGCCACCATGATGGTGGCATATATGTCCAAAGCTGGTCTGTGTGGGTTTGAGATGAGAGGCAGTTGAGGACAACACTGCAGATGAGGATGCTCCAATTAGCCCACCAAACTCATGCTGTAGCACCAGCAGGGAGCTTCAAAAATGGTCTTTGGGTTCATGCACTGAGGCAGCACCTGCAGTGCCCCTTCCTGAAACAACACCAGGATTCCCCACTACACAGAACACTCCAACACCAACCTCCAGGGCAGCATGCAAGTCAAGTTTTAACAAACTCAGCTTCAGAAGAGGTTTTGTACTGGGAACTACCTGTGTCTTTGTTCCAAAGAGGAGCTTATCAAGCCTGTTTTCCTGGAGACCAATGTTTCTTATTGTCCCATTCCTCAGACCCAACTGGTCCTTGGCACATGAGAGGCAGTTGAAAGGACAGGCCAAACAGATTGCTTGTTAGGCAATCCAACAGCAAAGGCAGCATGAGATCATACATTGTGGTACCTGCCCTGGAATGAGACATGTACCTGTGGCAGGAGAGAAACACATCTCCAGATAATAAAGCACAACACCGAGAACACTGGTGAAGAAAAACAAACTCACCAGGGCACATTTAAAGGAGAGAGAAAAGTCCGTCATGCTAAAAATGTTACACCTCTTGATCATCGTATGTTACAAAGTCTCCGGCACAGCCCCACCTCCTGGTACCACTGAGCTTGACATACATTAAACCGGGTTTCTGTTTCTAACATAGCTCAGACTGGCCGGTGCCATATCCAAATAGGGTGGATTTCAGAAAAGACCATCCAAAGTAGAGGCTGGATGGGATGGCAGCTACCTGGTGTACAATATAGATGGGGTGTTAATATAATGGGTTAGATGACTTTCTAATACTTAGCAAAGTTCAGGAGGTACATGTAGCCATATCGACATATCGACAGGGACTGCAAACCCTATGGCTCACCAAGACCATTTATCACAGGCAACCACTTTTACAAATTGCTCTGTCAGGTACGGGCAAATCTGCCACCAGGTGATGAAACTGCTGTACCAGTTTTATATTCAGTGCTGAAACAAGTTGTCACATGCACCCTCTTCCTGGACATCACAGGCAGCCACCACAGAGCATGTACTACTTTGTTACCTTCACTTACCAAACATGACTGGTCTAGACTTGGGTGAGGCTACTCAGACTTACAAAAGAAAGAGATACACATGTGATAATACACAATATTTCCAGGTCTGTGCTTACAGGGGGAAAAAAAAAGAATTACTTGGAAACCTAAAGGAAGCACCTTTTCTCAGGAAAATGGCATACAGTTCAGATAGAAACCAAAAGCAATTTTATAACCCTTGGAGAGTATCCATGCTCTCCATGGAAGAAAGGAGTGGAAAAAGATGGGTTGATGAACCCAAAGGCAGGCCTAGGTAAAAGCAATTTTCAGAAGGTGGAGGTATGCATAGCTGTAACTCTTTGAAAGGGAAACAAATACAATTTGAACCAAAGGGGTGAAGAGTAAAGTGAATCTCTGTGGAGGTCTGATAGTCAGGAAGACAGATCACCACAGAGACAGAAAAGACCAGCAAAGGCAGCAGTGAAGAATACCTGGTATGAAGAGCAACAGCGCAGCAGAGGATGATTTACAGGATGAAGATCCCTGCACACAGATTCATTTGAACTCCAGCAAGCATGGTCACAGGATCCACGAAGGATGATGCAAAGCAGTCCTGTTGCTGTTACTGCTGCCCATCTGAATGCCTGACATGGCCACACCAATGTGACCTGTGAGCACACAGCGGGATGCAACTGCCTGTAGTGTGAACACTACTCACAGGTACTCATTCACAATTGCAGTTCTCTGAGCAGTCTTGTGCATGTGCCCAGAACACTCCAGTCCTGCAGCCAATCAGTTGCTGCAGCTTAGAGGAACATAAGATGTGCCATTCCCTCCCCAGTTGTGCACAGGCCACATGGGAACACCAGCTGGATCTGCAAAGAAAGCCCAGGCACTGGGGTCACAGGCCTGGAGTCTTGTGCATCGATGGGGAGAAGAGATGAAAAGAGAAACATTCAAAGCATAAAGCAACCAAAGTATCACTTGTCATGTCACTAAAAATCACTAGGGTGATGCATAAGACTTCAAAATTCACTTTTTCTCTTTTAAATATTTTCTGACTTTTATAATCAAGCCCCCCAACTTCTTCCCCTCTCCCATGCCACCATAAGAAATTTCAGAAAATAGGCCCACACACACAGAAAACACCCCCCAGCCACCCCAGACAACTTGGGGAGGAGGAAGGGTACTTAGCAGGATGCTTGTTGGCTTCCCCCATGCCCAGGTGCTGATTGCCATATTTTTTGTGTGTTCTCTGGTGAGGCTGGAAGTTCTTTGCAGCAAGAGCAAAGTGTATGCCTTGATCCCAAGCAGGTCCTGGGTGAGCCACAGAGGAGGGAACAAAAACCAGTGAGAGAGACCAGTGCTCCAAATGGAGAAGATGGCTGCTCACACCCAGTACAGCAGGGCAAAGAGCTGTGGTGGCATCAGGATTTCATTTTGGAGAACTGGATCCCTCTAGTGAAGCACTTACTACAGCCCCAGCCCAAAAGGATGTGAGCTACTAGCAACTCTAGCCCCAGAGTTTGCACACAGATCTTAAGAACAAATACAAAAGCTTTGCTTCCAGGCAGGAAATCCCTTTTACCACACCTTTCTGATTTACACCGATGCTTGATACGCACCACATGTGTCCCCTCCTTCCTTTACCCACATTCACAATGGTCCTGTTCCATATTTAAGTGATGAAAAGTTAAGACCTGTGGTTACAACTTCTATGAAAAGCTTCATTTTGAAGGCTGCTACATTTCAATTTTATTGCCATGAGGAAAACTGAAAAAAAGGCAAAATATTTCAGTTCTTCCTTAACATGAAAGCTGTTGTGAAGACATTTAATAAGTGCCAGCTCTCTTCTGCAAGTTGTTGAAATATTGAAGGTGGGAAAATTTATTCTTACAAATGTTTTGTATGACTCCTATTCACAATTTTATGCATGACACTTAATTTCTTCTGTTCAAGGTGGCTGTGGCAGGCTCCTGAAGTGCACCTCAGCAGGCAGAGCTTACAACAAACCCTTCAACAAGAAGAAAAATGAGGAATGACATCGAGATTGCTTCAGCTAGGAGACCAAGTGAAAAAGGGAGCACAAAAACGCACCCACCTGCCTGTGTGTGGGAATAGAGGGACATTCATCTTGGAGAGATCAGATGTTATGTGGGGAAACAGCGGGAGCAAGAGCCATCAGAAAACTGGCAAATGCATCTGTTTTTTCCATTCAGCACTGTGCTGCTCACTAGATCTCTGCAAAATTTCCTCTGTTCTACAGACTTGCCCAGTGGGATCTGTCTGGCATTAATTGGCCTTCAAAATCACTTATGGAAATAACTTCAGCTGATTTTTGTAAGTCATTCAGTAAGAAAAACAGTTTGGTGTTCTTCGATTTTGGTTTGTTTGTTTGTTTGTTTTTAAAAAAGCAAACAAGAGAGAAAAATCAATGGATTCTTGCATGTGGACATGGTATTCTGCTTCCTAAAAGAAATGCCTTAGGACCTTAGGATAGAGACGTGACCCCAACTTTTCTACGCATTTTCTTTGTGTGAATTAAGGGCCGCGAAAGGTGAAAGCCTTTTGTGTACTGCGGACCGGTGGGGAGGAAGGCAGACGGCGAGGAGGGGAGCAGCGGAAAGGCGAGGCCAGGCGGTGACTTTCGAAAGACCGTGGATGGCAGAGAGGTCCGTAGCGGGAGCAGCCCCAGCTGGGTACCAGCTCGTGGGACCGATCGCCACCAAGCCCGGCAGGGAGCCCAGGGGCTGCGGCGGGGACAGAAACGCGAACAACGGCGAGGTCCGTGGGGAAAGGCAAAGGCTCCCGAGAGCCGCGGGAGGAACGCGGGACGGGGCGTGCACAGGCATCCCGGGGCTCCGATGTCTGGTCGCAGCCGGGAGCCGCGCAAAGTCTCCTGTGGGATCGGCGCTGCCCACTCGGGGCTCGGAGACGAAGGGAACCGGAGGACGGGGAGGGGGGATATGAAAAGCCCCGCTCTCCCGTGCCAATCTTTTGTTCCCGGGGGCTGGCACCCACCGGATCTACCGGTAATGGGCTGCCGAGCTCCGCCGAGCTCCCCCGTTCCCCGCGCTCGGGAAAGGAGGGGTATGGAAGTTCTCCCCTGCTCGGTGTCCGGCGGCAGGGTGCCCGGGCGAGACACGGTCCCGCCGGGCGAGGGGAGAGGAGGGCAGGCAGAGCAGGACCGCCTGGCTCCCGCAGCCTCCTGCTGCCGCCGCCCGCCCCCCGTTCCGTCCCTGGGACTCACCGTCCTCGTAGTTCTTGAGGTAGTAGTCGGGGCCGGGCCCGCCGCGGCTCTTGGCGGGGTTTTTCACGTTGTGGAACTGGAGAAAGTCCGTCCTCTTGCCCGCGAAGCGCAGGAAGGCGGGGGCCAGGCCCCGCGCCAGGGTCACCAGCCGCCGGGAACTGGGGAGAGAAGAGAGGGGACTGAGTATGCACAGGGCCGGGATGGGCCCTCGCTTCCCCGGTACCGTCAACGACCACCGACCACGGGGCTCGAGGATCCGCCCGGGGCGGTGCGACGCGGTACCCCCGGCTGCGGGGCTCTGCGCCGGCCGAGCAGCGCGGCCCCGGAGAGAGAAGCCGCCCCGCCCGCCGGTGGTGGTGGCCCAGAGGCCGGAGGGCTCGGCTTCCACCAGCCCTGCCGGCGCCCCCCGGACAAGTGCAGCGGCGTGCCGGAGGCAGAGGGCTCAGCGCCACGCGGGACCGTGCCGCGGGCCGAGCCGCCAGGGAGGGGAGAGGAGCGGGGAGGAGAGAAAAGCGGGAGCCGTCCCGGCTCCGCTTCGCTCGCGCCTTCCCGCATCCTTGCCCCTCTCCTTCCCCAGGAGCAGAAAGGACCCTCGGGGCGGGCGTGCAGAAGAGACCCGCTCTCCCTCCTCGACTTACCCAGAAGGGAAAGGGCTTTCTGGCAGTCCCAGCGCCTCCAGGCCGCGGCCGCTCCGCACCGCCGGTGGAGCCAAGCGCAGCTGCAGCCCGGCTCAGCCCCCCGCGCAGGGCTGGAATTCCGGGGAGCGGAGAGCTCAGAAGACCTAGCCGACACCCGCTCTCCGCTTGTCGGGACCCGGGGAAAGCTCGGCACAGCTCGGCAGGCAGCCCCGTTCCTGCTGCTGTTTTTTGTTTGGTTTTGATTTTTTTTCCCCCCTGTGCTGCCTTGGCCCCGTGTTGTGCTTTTTGCAAAGGAGCGAGGGGAGCACGACATTTTTGCAGTCATAACTGATAAGTCTCCGAAATGCTTTCTCCATTGCAAACATGTGCATCTTAATGGAAACCATGGCCTCGCTCGCTCCGTCACAACAAGCGCCAGCAGCGCGGAGCCCGGCAGGGCTGGGCGGCGAGGCCGCCAGGGCGCCCCGTGGGCGGCGTGGGGAGGGCGCAGGGGGGCTCCTACCTTACCTTAAGAAATCGAGCCAGCCATCATGAATGATGGAGGGATCCAGCTGCAGGGAGAGGAAATTCTCACTGATTATCCTGACAGGGCTCTTGGTGTTGACATCAAGGAGAATGAGGGTTCTTCCCTTCACACCTGAAGGTTTCGCCACCGGCAGTGCTCTCCTGTCCCCAGCCTGGGAGGGCAGCGAGAAGGCGGCCATGAGGGCCAGCCCAGGTGCCATCAGGGCTAAGAGCCCTGGGGGGCAGGAGCTGGGACAGGGCATGCCTGAGAGCAGGAAACCCCTAATTAACTCGCAGTCTGCAGGGGCTCGCTGGTGGCTAATTGTCCTTATCTAAAGTGTGGGGCGCTCTGCCTTTTTTTGCAATGTTTTGGTGTTGGTGGAGGGGAACTCACGCCCCTGACCAGCCTTTCTCGCAGCCGGTGCCAAGACTTCTTGCAGCCAGCACCGCCCCTTTAAGAGATGCAGGCTCCAGACATTTTTAACTTTTTGAAGGTAAGGGGAGGCTCCTGGTTTAACCCCCTCGGCTCGGGGTCCGCCGCCCTGCTGCAGCCCCGTCACCACCAAGCTTTCGCTTTGCTCCGGCTCCGGGGGCCGCTTTCGGTCGCGGGAGCTCCTGCACCACGCAAAACTGGGACGAAGTCGGGACACCGAGACACCGGGGAGCTCGGGACTGGGGCCGGAACGCGGAGAGCGGCCAGCAGGGCTCTAGCTGGTCTCCGGCTGCAGGAACGGCAGAGGAGGTAAGACAGCGAGGACGGCCCTCGTTGAGGAAAGGGAGGGTAATCACCCCGAAAAGAACCCTAAACACTACCCGAGAGAAGAGGGAAGAGCTCTCTCCGAGCCGCGCTGGGACCCGCGGTGCTGGGCGAGGCCCTCGGGGTTGAGCGCTGGCGGCTCCGCGGGACCCAGCAGGCGCAGCGGGGCTGGGGCCGCCCGGAGCCCCGGCGCGGCACTGCCCGGAGCCAGCGTCTCGGCTGGTCTTCCCACGAAGGCCAGTTGGACACTGCAGAGAAGCGGACAGGAGGAAATCGAGCCGCTGGTCGCCCTTTCCCGCCGGTCTTCTGGCCCAGCAGGGAAAAGAGACGGGCGGTGGCAGTAGGTGGTGTGGAAACGCCCGCATCGGGGATGCGAAAGACAGCACGGGTCGATGGCACCAAAGACGATCCCCGAGTTGGGGCCAGTCCGCGGTCGCTGCCTCCACGACGGCCTGGGGCAGGTCGGCACGGGCTCGGCCCGCTGCAGGCGGCCGCGGTTCTCAGCGCTGGGCATAAGGTCATGGCATAGGGCCAGAGATCGGTGGCGGCTGCCGAGAATCCCCGGAGCCTCAGGGAATTTCCGTCCGAATCGGGAATTCTCTCCATCAGCAGCTGCTTCCCGGACAAGCCCCGAGCTCCCTCACGCAAGCAGCCGGTGAGCTCCGGGACACGTAACGCGCCCTTACCTGAGCTCTCCGTCGCCGAAGCCCGCCAGGGTTCCCGCGTTGCCCAGGCCGTGCGGCACGCAGGGCCCCGGTGCCTCTGCCCGGCCGGGCGGCGGAGGCTGACAGCGGCTATGCTGAGCCAGGCCCGGTGCGGTCCGTCGGGGCCCCGGAGCCCCGGGGATGGGGCTCCAGCAGCACCATCTGCTGGTGAGGGGCCCGGCGCGGCGGGGGAGCTGGCACCCACCTGTGGACACCCCTCGCGCAGGGGTCAGGAGGTGCTGAGGCTGCGGGCAGCAGCGGTGCACCGGGATCGATGCACAGATCGCGCCCGCAAGAGTGGGCCGAGCGTCGGGGACCCGCCGACCGCCCTCGGGGGGCCTGGCTGGGGTCGGGTACGAGCGTCGAGCGCTGAGGGCCGACAGCCCCGGGCAGCCCGGACCAGGGGTATTCCCAGCGCACGGACAGCCCGCCCCTGGGAACCCTCTCCAGCTTCTGCCGGTGTCCGCTGGAGCCACCTGCATGCCCCGATCGCCCGGGAGGCGGAGGGAGCAGACCGATGTCTCCAACTGGGGCAAGTCCCGGCGCTCGGCGGAGCTCCGCACAAAGGGGAGGCACTCGGGCCTGAGTCCCTGGGAAGTTCGCGGGCAGCGCTGTCTCCCGTGGAAATCTCCACTCCCTTTGTCTTTCTGTCCCACGAAACGCTTCAAGACAAGGGGAGCAGTCCCAGGTCACTCAGGCAGGGGCTGCAGGGGCACGGAGCCACTATGCACCTAGTAACGCATGGGGGAGGATGACACATACCTCTGGCTCTGCTAGGGGTGAGCAGAGAATGCACAAACTAGGATTTGTCGTGAAACCATCCCACTACGGTGGAGACGGGAGCAGGGCTTAAGCCTCGCCTGGGAAGAGGCTGAGAGTGCAGCGCAGGCTGACCCAGAGTAGCAAAAGGGTGCCCGGGGCATCGGAGCTGTGAGCTCTGGAAGAAGTAAGAGGATCCCGGGAAAAGAGCTGTGCAATTTTAGCTGTGGAAAGCCCTGGCATCCCGGGACAGGAAGAAGGCAATTTAAGCCTGGAAATTTGTGTTCGGCTGCAAACACGTCAGCCGGGGTTTGCAATAGCGCTTAAAAATGACCCAGGACGTTAAGCCTCCGCTTCAGAAGCTGCTCATTTTTTTTGGTCATCTCCTAAAGTGGGACTTAAGTTTTTGAATCATCTCGTTAATTTTTTATATTTTTTTCCCTGTATGTTTAGGAGATGTGAGCAAGGCTTCAGGGGTATTTGTTGTGGTTGCAGGCCGAAATTTTGTATCATGCCTGCCGCCGAGAATGTCTCTGTTTTTAAACAAAACTCCAGTGCGTTCTGTAGTAAAAGATGGGGGGGGGGGGAAGTTATCCAGTTTAACCCCCTTCATATTTTTTTTTCCTTACAAACAAACTACTTTGGAAGAGAAATGTGTTTATTCTGAAAAATTCCCCACAATTAGTGTCTGCTTTAAACGCAAACTCCGGATGCAACGAAGTCACTTATCTGTGGGGATATCACCAACAACATAAAACAGCAGGCAAAGAGGTAGAAAAACCTCTCAGCTGTCCGGGTCACCTTCCAGATTCTGGGAAGATGACGTTAAAGGAAATATTCGCTTACCTGTCCCTGCTGTCCAAACAAGCACCCCGATCCTGTGCCCTCGGAAAAGCAATTGCACCCCACTTTGCATCCGGCTCGAGCAACAGCAAGTTAAAGCTAAAAATAAAGTGGTTTGGGCTTTTTGCTTGTTGGTTTGGTTTTTTAACAAATTGTATGTTTGCTATAGAAAACCTTTAAGCGCTAAAAAAACCTTTGGTTATCTGCGAGTATTGGGGCAGCAGTAGAGGTGCAGGGACCCACGGGGCCCCGAGCGCTGCGAGCCCCAGGAGCCGCTGCCCCTGTCCGGCTTAGCTCGGGGATTGCCCGCGAACTTGCAAAGGAGGGCCACGGCCACCTCTTCCCCAGCCACGCATACCAGATAGGAGGTATCTCAATTTACACCAGCTGCGGCCCTGACTCTCTGTCCGCAGGGGCGGCGAAGCGCTGGTCCTTTCTTATATTAAGATAATTACTTTAGAAAGCCTGACTCACATAAAAACTATCTCTAAAGATTTACTCGCGGTTTTGTCAATTTCGAAATAGGTTTCTCAGTTTTCCGTCTACTCTAAACTTGCTGGTTTTAATCTCCAAAACAGTCATTTGAAAAGAAAACTGGGGGAGGAGAAACATTTCTATAAAGAGTTTAACCAAAGCACATCAAATATTTTCCCAACATCACCAAATAAACAACAATCCTCCAGCTCCCTATAAACTATTTAAAGCATGTCATATCATCTCTTCTGCTCTTGCCAATGTACTTTCCTTTTAATTTATAAGCTGATTAGAGCAGGGGCCTGTCTTTTTGTGTATATTTGCAAAACGTATGGTACCCTTTCAGTCAGTCACAGTTCACAAACACTTATATCTGCACTTAACTTCATTATTATAGGTAGTAACTTTGATTTTTCCTCACTTTTGTGGAGCAACTGCCTGTGAAAGTGCTTCTTGTAAATGATCTGAGCAGTTGTTGAAGGGTTTCAGCAGAGGAAAACTCTTTGGATGGAGGGGGGGAAAAAAAGAGAGCAAGAAGAAAAAGCACAGCAGAAATCTAAACTGAGATCTCAGGCTGTACAAACTGGCCCAAAAGAAAATGGGGGAAATATCCTTAGGAGGAACATTTTTAGTTCGCTAAAAAATAAACTTTACTCATAAATGATGAAAGTTATTATCATCAGAGGATGTGCTGTACCAAACAAACCTCCATTAGGCTGGGAATGATAAAACAGGCTAGACAGCCCTTTAAAAAAAAAAAATCATCATGTCTTTGATTCCCAAGATATCAACCATGTCTGTTTCTGTAGTGCTGTCAAGTAAATCTGAGTTATGGATGCTCTAAAAGAAGCCAGCAATGAGAAAATTCAGCAAGTGAAAATTAAGAGCGTTATCCATACTTTACAAAAACACTTTTTTCCAGACTCTTAAGCTCCTTCCCTGTACTACACCATGACAACTTCTGAGAAGAAGAAGACCAGTGAATGTGGTAAAGTTGTGGTCATCAGAGCATGACAGATTCTTTCTACTGAACTTTTTTCTCTTTCTGCAGTGCAGTGTCCATCATTTTCACCACAAGAGCCTTAATGTCTGGAATGCAACCTCCTAAAATTGCCGGTGCCTCAAGGTGGATGTTGCACAGTCTGAACTCCACTGCTGAAACCATTTTCTAGCATGTTTATGTATCACGTCTAACCTGATCAAACAGGCAGAGGACAGTTGCTTGATTTAATACAGTATCCACACGTTGCTCTTTAATGTAGGTGACCTGGGAAGTTCTGTAACAAGCAAATACATCTGTCTGAGCTAGAAGGACTGGCTGGCTAGGGAGCTCAGCCACAGCAGGAGGAAAGCAAGCCCACTGAGAGAGCTTCCTCCCTCCATACGTGCAGAAGGCAAGGCATCAATCAAACCCAACTGCCTGGTCAGGAAAAGCACAGTTGGCAATGTTGTCTTTGCATTCTCGCCAGCATGAAAGGAACACAAACTGGCATTTCCAAATCTAGCCATAGGAAAACAGAACACGTTCCTTTGAGAGTCAATTCTGTACTCACTGGCAGCATAATTAAGAAAGCTATAAAAAATAAAAAGGGACAGGGACAAAAAGAAGGCACTGGCTCCATAAAGATTGGGAGTGTGGATTCTCCCTAGCTGGAAACTACAGGATGATACATGAGAAACTGGGAGGATGAAACACAGTTTTAGGCAGCTACTGATGAATGATATTTTTTTTTTTTTTGTAACTTAATTTCCAGTTCTGTGAGAAGTTAGATACCATGTACTGTGCTAGACTAAACAGCATTTGCTGTTTTCCTTAATCTGCCTTATTGTTTTCCTTTATTTGCCTAATTTGATGCATGGTCTCAAAAATACTCTGACAAGCCCAGGGTACTCTGGTCCTGCAGATTTGTCTGTGGAGAGAATTTGTGAGCTCCCAAAGTGTTCATCTCCCAGCAGGATTTTTAAGGTACTTGAAAAACTGAGATGCACGATTTCCATAAAGCTTCGGGAATCGATCTGCTGGTCAAACCAGGTGCCATCTCAGCAGACAGAAATCCCCTTTGCCCAGTGCCTTTTCAGCAAGCAGAAAAAAACCAAAAAACACCTTAGTGTATAACACCACCGTTGGACAAAGAATACTCTTTGGCTCCATAAACTTCTCTGTACTCACTAATGGCCAGGTTTAAATTCACTTTTGTCTTTCATATCTTGAGAAGCAGCAAATGTGGCAGCAACTTGTCACAGTCAAAGAGATACTGAGGGAAAACACAACAGTGAGACTAGGGCTCTGCAGTGCTCCGAAGACCACAACAGCCTCAGAAACATTTCTCTCAAACTGAACCCAGCCCTGAGGAGCAGAGAAATGTGTAGAATTATCCCCATTTCACAACACCATGTGAAAAAGAAAGAGCAATGAATACAAGAATGAATGCAAGCATTTATTCCACCATCTGGGAGGAGATGTTAGACATGAAGGAAGAGGTAATACAGGGGGGATGGTAAAAATTGACCAAGACCTTCTATTTTTCTGGAGGGATGCTTCACATTCCAGCAGCAAAAATGAAGGAACCGGACATGAGAAGTAGATCAGAGAGGGGAAATAGGAAGATGAATGAAGTGCAAGACTGGAGGAGCAAACGAGTCAATTATGAAAAAGAGGAAGGAACTGTGTGCAGAAATCAATGAGGAGATGGAGCTCAGGGGAAGAAACAGCAGCCAAAATGCTCCCAAATCAGAGATGCTGCTGGGGCGAGAGAGACAGAAAAGAATGGAAATATTTCAGGTAATAAGAAAACTGTAAACCTCTGTCCTCTATATATTTGAATATGGCACCTCTGTCACCAACTCTATTCAGACAACTGAACATGGCCCTGCTACAAAGACAGGAGAAATCAGCTGTGCCAAAGCTGCAAACTGTTGGCTTACATTAAAGAAATCAGAAGCAACACATGAAACCCAGAGCTAGAGAGCAAGAGGAGGAACCACTGAAAATCATGGGTCGTACCTGAAAACCAGACAAGTAGATGAAGTGGAAACAAAGTGAAATGCCAGCGGTGTAAACACAGTGAATGCCCAGAAGGAACCCAGAAGATGAAGATGGTCAGAAGTGAGCACTACTGAATGAGGGGAAAAGGCCAGCAGTACATCACTGAGCTGTACTCATGGAGGGAGGAGGAGACAGGCTGATGCTGGATAGACTTTAAAACAATACTTCACTTTGTTTGCCCAGCAAAAGCTCTAAAATAAATCCAGAAAAAGCATTCCTCTTTCTGGAATTCCACAGCCCTTACAGCAACACAGCCTCACCTCAGCACTGCTTAAGGGCTGCAGAAGTGAGGGGGGAGCCGCAGAGTCCTTAGCCCAGAAGAAAACTTCATGGAAAGTGCATATATTCATAGCACAGATATCTTTGTCCTTTCTACCACAGGCAACTGGGTGTTGCTTTCTCCTTCCACAGCTTCCCTTCTGTTAGTCCTTTAGTAACAGCAACATGGAGAAAGCTAAAAATAAAGCTATATAAGCAATGTAATAGGCATGCAATTGCATGTCTATTTTCTTTGAAAAAATGATGCTCTATTTCCTGTTCAATGGAAACTACAGTTTGATGTTACAACTATTAGCTTTTGACCGAATGCAGAAATTTGACTGAAACAATGACATTTCCCCCTGTATTTACTATTACCATATGTCACTGATTATATATTTAAGTTGCAAAAATGAATTAAATTTCATGGCTTCCTCAAGCTAGACTCTCTTGGAATGGACTGTCTTTTGTTATTAACCAAAATGCTTGGAAAACAGTTTAAATCAAAACAGCAGACTTTTGGTATCATTTCAGGAGAAAATTGGTTATCACAAACCAAGCGCTTAACACATCATCATCCAGAAGGCTGGGGAAAGCTTTCCAAAGCTGCAGCAACCATGGCCAGGATAGAGAAAAGGGGTTAATTGAACACCACAGACTCAGAGATGGAAAAAAAAGAAAAATAGAGGAAAAAAAAAAAGACACTGTTTGAAGCTCCCTTGCCTGGGGTCTTATTCCTTCTGCCTCAGAAGTTATCATATATCCCACATTACAATGCTTATTTCACTTACTTAGGGAAAGTATCTTCTCTAAGCTGGCTACAGAGCATTAGTGACAATCATATTGTACATATGTTCCAGGAGAAGCCAGCCTTGTCCTTGCTAGATTTCTTCCTGCTTTTTGAGGGGGAAAAAAAAAAATTTTTTTTTTTGGTTTGTTTTTACTCCTTCTGTTTCTCATCATGATTTGGATTGCTAACATTTTTATCCCCGCTAGCAGTCCCCGGTGGCTCCTGGCTCTTTTCTAAAGGACCAGCCGACAGCAAAGCCCTTGGGCTCCCATCAACCAGGAAGGAAGCGAATTGCAACCCACAGCCTCTTGGATTCTGACTTCAGAACTTAAAGTCAAGGTGATATAAGGAGACTTTAGTAAACTCCTCCTGTCCATGCTTCCTTCTTCCTCCAGGTCCTGTCTGGACCTGCCCAGCCAGAGCTGGAAGAGGACAGCAGTGACTAGAGAAGCCACCTCTGGCAGGGGTTGTAGATGCTGCAGTCTGTGACACACAAGCTGCAGAGGGAGCTCAGTGGTGGCAGATATATGTAAAGCAGAACCTGAGTAGTGCTGGTGAGTGGGACTAACGTTGTCATTCCTAACTGAAGACTTAAGGAAGAACAGGTCAAAGAAGTCGGGTTCAGCATAAGAAAAGAAGGACAGCTATGCTGTGCTTGCTGAAAGACTCACCAGGCAGGACACAGACAGGACAGACTTCAGTGAGAACCTTGCAAATTCATGTCATACTTTGCCAAAGACTCAATCAATTGAGCATGTGCTAAAGCTTAGTTTGTTTTGTCTTATTTGGAGCTTTGGAAGATATTTCCTATCTTGACTCATTGAACACACTCCAACCACACACCTGCAACTTCTGGAGCGCATTCTCTCAGCGAGAGGCTGGCTAGCACGTCATCACTTATGCAGGGCAAATCCTACTGAAAGCACATCAGACCACAGCTTTCGCACCAGTTTACTTTTACATATAGCACATGTAAGCTAACATCTGGCATGAACACAACTATGTCCTGATCGAGATGGAGCTTATAGCAACAGATGGTGTTTGATACTGCAGGACCAGAGGGGTTCTACCCCTAACTGAGCATTATTCCTCTTTTGCATTTTTACATCCTCTGGCCACATCCTTTTCAGAGTGCATCTACTGTCACTATGGCTTTGCAGTCCCCTCAAGACCATATACCGCACTCAACATTGCAGGTCACTGCCTACCTCTAACACCCAGGTGATTTTGCTACCATTGAGGTACGTCAGCACATGAAGCAGGGTACTGATGCAAATGTTATATTGTATATCAGTATAACATGAGATTAGCAATATCCTGAACCAGAGAGTGCCTCCAATGCAGGAGGAAACTTTTTCTCCAGGCATACAGTAGCTCTGCCCGCAGGCACACAAGCTGTACCAGCAGTTAGCAATCTAGCAAACAACATCTGCTGTCTATTTGGGGATAAGGATGGAAAAGCCACCACAGAGCAGCCTTCAGTGCCACCTCTTCAAGACTGAGAATTTCATCCTAAAGGAAAAAGCATTCAGAAGAGAAAAAACAGCAACAAAATGAATGTTACTATGATTCTGGTAGATTCAAGATGTGACCAACCAACTCTGCAGCTTTACAGTTACTGTCCGAGGATTTTTTTTTTTTTTTTGCCAGAGATTTATTTTGCCAGTAGAAGCGCAGAGAGAGATTGCCACCTTGTGGTCCCTCCTCCTGCAGTGCCATGTTTTTTTCCCACTTGTACTAGCCCAGACCAGTGGTTTCCAAAGCGCTGTCCAAGGATCTCTAGGGACAAGGGTACTATGGACAAGAATATTTTCCCAGTACTTTATTAACCAAAAAAAGCAAGCCTGTAATTTACAGTCTTAAGGTCCTATACTGAGTAACTTATCACCAGAAAACCTTCCAGGAACCTAACCTGCAAGTTAATAAATATTATAAAATTAATATGTATGGCACAGGTACACAGTTTCCAAACAGCAATACAATTCTGCTGTGGCAGTGATGCACAAAACCAGACCGTCTTTACAATATTCTCAGCACCAAGAAACCTGCTAGAAATTCAGGCCTGATGACAGCCTGCTGTTGCTAAAATTTGGGATGATCTCAGACAATAGTTCCCACAGGGTCCTAATAAAAAAGGAGCAGCTATGTCCTCATCCCCACCACCTTGCAGATAGCATGGCAGGAGCAGACTGTGCTGGTCCCTAGTCACTCTGGGTACTGCTTAGGGAAGCTTGTGAGATCTGTTCCTCAGGTAGTATAAGTTGGGGTAAGGTCTGCAAAAATAGGTTACCAGTTGGCTCCTCCATAAATCATGTCCGGATAGAGCACCAGGCAGTATCAGTGGAAGGAAAGGGAAGTTAGAAAGTGGAACATCAGCAACAGCTTGTGAAGCAGCACATAGCCCCTGTGAAAACCCAGTGAATTTATCCCAGAGAGGGGTCAGATTCTCCCCTAACACAGCAAAGAGCACAGATCTCCCTGATAGCTTTTCATGCCTGTCTGCCTGCTGACACACTGACACAGAAAGTGACCTATTTTCATGGGTGTAATAATGAGTGAATAATTAGAAATTTTTTGAGCACTTTCTTTTCCTCCATGACATTTTCTGACTGGCTTCCTTCTTGGCCTCTACTGAGCCTGTTACAGTTGTAAGTAACTGACTCTTTTCCAGCCCCCTAGCCTCATTTCAAGGTTGTTGTGGATGTTGGTCCAGGGAAGACACAAAAGTTTCAACAGTCCCTAAGTGCATTCTTCAGCATATACTTCTGAAGCTGATAAACCCTGGCAACATCCCCCATCAGGTCCAGACATGACAATAAATGTAGTTACAGTGTGGTACATTTGTTTCCTATCAAAACCACAAATCTAAAGACTATATGCCCCCACTAAAGGAAACAAACAAACAAACCAACCAAACCAACCAACAAAAGAGCACTCCCACGGGAAGAAGGAATATGAATTTGAGCTGAAAAGCTTAAGAGTTGGGCCTCGGCAGATAACAGAGGGAGGCTGACTGCAAATCCCAGCTCTAGACACTGCTGACATAAATCGTTCAGCAACCCCCGACCGCACAATGCAAAGAGGGAAGCTCCTGTACCGCAAACCGTATCCAGTGTACCCGGGATGACACCGGGAACCAGCGTGGCCGTGGGTGGCCAGGGCAGCAGCCTACTCCAGCTGCCAGAGGTGGGGCGCTGCCCCGTATCCCCGGGAATGCGCTCCGGGGCAGCCCCGCCAGCATCGCACCAGGTGCGGAGGAAGCGCGCGGTGCCGCCCGGGATGCGCCCGCACGG
>VYXB01004225.1:877379-902019 GCA_013397135.1 Pachyramphus minor | reverse complement strand
AACGCGGCGCTGGCCGGCTGGCTCTGCGCCTCGCTGCCCGGCGGCGGGCCGGTGGTGGCGGCCGGCGGGCCCCGTGGAGCGCCCTGGCTGCCGGTGGTGCTGTGCGCTGCCGCCGTGTTCCTGGGCGGCGAGGTGCTGCCCTACTCGGTCTGCTCGCGGCACGGGCTGGCCATCGCCTCCCACACCCTCTGCCTCACCCGACTGTTGATGCTGGCCGCCTTCCCCCTCTGCTACCCTCTCAGCCGGTTGCTGGACTGGGCGCTGCGACAGGAACTCAGCGTCTTCTCTACGCGGGAGCGGCTGCTGGAGACTCTGCGCGCCGCTGGCCCCCACGGCGACCTGGTTCGGGAGGAGTTGGCCATGGTGCAGGGCGCGCTGGAGTTGCGCACCAAGGTGGTGGAGGATGTGCTGACGCCGCTGGCCGACTGCTTCATGCTCCGGGCCGATGCCGTGCTGGACTTCGCCACCGTCTCCGAGATCCTCCGTTCTGGCTACACCCGCATCCCGGTCTATGAGGGTGACCGGCGAGACAACATTGTCGACCTGCTCTTTGTCAAGGACCTGGCCTTTGTCGACCCCGATGACTGCACTCCCCTGCAGACTGTCACCCGCTTCTACCGCCGCCCGCTCCACTGCGTCTTCAACGACACCCGGCTCGACACACTGCTTGAGGAGTTCAAGAAGGGTGAGGCCGCCGGGTCACCACCCCCTGGGCTCACCCTACACCCCTCTGCACCCCCAATGATTTCCAGGTCAGCAGTCCCCATGGGCAGCGCTGCATGGCCTCCTAGCAGGATGCTGCAGGTACCAGGGATTGCTGGGGGGAGTTGGGCCCTTCATGCACGAGTGTGGCGATGACCCTGCTGTCACCTGGTGGAAGATCCTCAGGTGGATTGAGGGCCTGCAGTGCTGGTTGTACCTGTGATTTTATGGAGCCTTCGCCCTTACACATTGCTGGCTCATCAGGTGAGCCTGTCCCACAGGGCTCATGTCTCTGCAGAAGTCTGTCAGCATGGGCAGTGTGCCTGCCTTGCACCCTTGACCAGGCAAGGCAGCATTCACTGCACTGTTCTGTGCGGAGGAGTTTATGACAGGAAATTGCATCTCATTACTTTGCTTTCACATTTTCAGCTTAGCAGTGAGAAGCAGGTCTAAAAAGTGTTTCTGTGTAAGTGGTTTAAAGGCAGAAGAAAAGCCTAAGCCCTTAGAAGGAGATGTACTTTTTTTTTTCCCTTTTGCAGCTGTGACAGCATTCATAATGCAGCAGCTGCCAGCAGCCCCAGAGATGCTGAGAGCTGTATTTCATTAACCATACCTTGAGAATACACACAGCATGTGTTTTGCCTTCCTACTGGGAATTGTGTTTTGCCGCGTGTTACTCGGTACTTCATACTGTGGTGAGTGAGTCTTTAAGAAATGGCTGCAGCAATGACATGCTGCATTATGTAATGCAGGAGGGCATCATTCAGATCCTGGGCTGCCTGGGGCTATTCTGCCGCAGGCAGAGCTGGTCATGTGAGAAAGGCCACCCTGGTCTATTCCAGATACAGAGAAAGCCTCTCTGTGAGTCATCTCTGTGCTCTTTTTTAGAACTGGGAGGAGGAGAGGATAGGATTTTTCTCGTGCACTGGGAAAGTGATCATCAGATACATGCAGGTCAGCATCTTCTCCAGAGATGCTCAGCTGTGTCCTCATGACTGCTCAGGATCAGAGGCAGAGGAGTTCTGTGTAGCACGCACCACCTGCCCTCTCTGCCCCTCAGCAGGACTGGAGACTTCCAGTGGTGCAAATCAGCACATTCCTGGGTTTCATACAAGACTGTTAGCAAAACCATTGGAATTGTTCTCTGAGTTCAGCCTTGGTGACCTGCAGTAATCTGTGCCTGCCCCTGTTGCCCTATGCCAGTTGTCTCTTGTCTTCCTAATTCCTTATGCACTTCACAGTTCCTTCCTAACTGTGTTTTCCTGCATGACACTACAACTGTACTAAAGTTCACCTGAGGTCTCTGCTACCTCTCTCTTGTCTGGAGATGTCAGATGACTTTGGCACCCTCTCCCTTGGTCAACCTCTCCTGCAATTTATCTGAGTTACTTTGATATACTTCCCCCTCCAAATTTGTTCTGGTATGCTATAGATCAATAGACCTATAGAAATGGACTTATGGTTGCTTAGCTCCCTGCCTTTTGCTTTCTGTCCTCTGCCCTCCTTAAACAGACATGTTCTGTGTGTGCTGCTCCCTGAGCTCACAGGTACACTAACAAGCCTTGCTATCTGCCCTACACTTTTTCATGGTAGTCTTCATCTCAGATGAAGATGATCCATCCTTTAAGTTTGCTCCATTAAACTCTTGGCATATCACTTCAGACTATTCTTCCTTTACATCTGCCTGTCATTGTGGCCTTCTGGGGTGTTTTGCTACAAGCCCCTATTTAGAGCTCTCTCTGAAACTTTTTTCCATTCCAACCTCACGTCTACCTGTGTTTTCTAAATTATATGTGTGAAAAGCCTTGCTTTTGCTCTTAGTATATAACTCAGTATGGTGTTTAGCTCTTCCCCCAGATGTTATTCTCCAAGTGTTGATGTTCTCTTCTAATTCATCTCTCCCCTATTCGTAGGCATTTGTTCACCTGCAGCACCCTGAGTTTGCAGATAGTCACCTCCCAAGAGCCCAGCACTGAGCCCTCCTAAACTCTCTTTTCCCAGTTCCAAATACAGGTTCTTGTGCTGGCTCCCACACTGTGACAGGTGTTTGCTCCCAGCTGCCATCAGCCTCATGCACTGCTATGTCAGCCCTGTTCATTCGACCATTTAATTTCTAAAATAAAGATTTCCCATTTGTAATTAAGAATCTTCATCACTGTCTCCTTTTCTGTGTCCGTTTGAATTACAGTGAAGTATTTTGTTTGATCCAATCAAGGTTGCTTTCCGTGGCCAGGTCTTCTGTGACATCTCCACTAATTAGAAAGTAGGCTGATTGCTTGTTGGCTCAGCGAGTGCTTAATGAAGGCATTCATCACTTTGCACATCCAAGGTGCCTGCAGGACAGCAAATGCTCCCACTGATAAGGCCCAGTCTCCTTCTAGGAAATTAAAGTCTCTGGTAAGGATGGGTATTCATAACAATCTCCAGGTCCTTATGTCTCTGACAAGCCTCTAGGGAAGCCTTGCCAGCTTTTCTTTCCTTCTGCTGTGATTAACTCAAACAGGTTTTGTATCCTTTATTTATTTTTGATATTACAGTTTTTATACAAAATACCCATAACATTTTATATCTTTCTTTCCTGGATAGCAATGTGTACTTCTGATCTGTTTCACGAATGATTAATGTTCTGCCACATCCACTCTACCAATAATGTCAATTTTTGCATAATGTATAAGTAACACAATTTCACTGCCAGAGCTCCTTGCCACAGTGCAGTAATCTTTGTTCTTTCTGACTGAAAATGTCAAGGGATTATTAAATACAGCACTTTGGGACTCTTGCTCACACCTCTGGCAGCACTTTAATTTTCTGTCTCTCCTCCTACTCACCAGTATCACACTATTATCCTTGTTTACCTGATGCATTTCTTTTCTCTCACTGTTCTGTCCTAGCTATGAAGATGATTGGCTTTTTTTCCTCTCTGGTCTTTTCTACCAGGGTTTGAAGGGATGTTTTCCTTCCTTTGTTTCTAGGTACACTCACACTAACCTCATTTGATCTCAGTTCCATTAAGATGCATTGATGTTTGCTTGGATTTTGATCCATAGATGAGTTGCAAATCCCCTCTCCCCCAGCAGGACTTTGTGTAGAAGGGATTACCTTCCATGGACCTGTAGCTTTCCAAAACATTTAAATTGGTAAGAAATAGTAGCATACTCTTCAGTAGCACTAAGGGAGCTAATGGCCAAGTGTGGTTACTGTGCCCAAGAGCAGCTGTGAGCTCCTGGTTGACAAAACCTGGCCCCTGCGCTATCACAGCAGAACTGGTCAAACTCTTCACATCTGCCTCTTTACAACCTTGCTGCTGCCGCCATTGTTTGATGTCTCTGTTGGCACTAATTCCTGCAGAAAGGTGGTTAAATTGTGGGTCCTGATGAGAACTGGGAAAAAAACGGAGAAGGCTTGAAACAGCAGCAGAGGGGAGGTTTGGTCTGCTAGAGGATACTTTGGACTTCAACCCACAGCCCAAAAGAGGAGGGCAGCTGCAAAAACTGTATTGAGAAACAACATCACAGCACTGAGACAGGTCCAGTTGAAGGAAGGAAATACTTGTGCTAGAAGATGGTTTTGACTTTTATCTTCTCATCAAAACTCAGCAGAAATAACTCAGAAATAATGAGGCCTGGACACCCAATTCCCTATCTTTTCAGGCAAGCTAGGCTGGGTCTTTACAGAAGGCATACATGGTTGTGGAGCATTTACATAGAAGAGCTAAGATTTTTCTTTGCTAAAAATAAGAAAATACAAGCCAGTATAGTAATTTTACCACCTGCAGCCAGGTGAAAGAAGATGAAAATACTGAAGGAGTGAAAAAAATGGGAGACAATTTCTTGGCAATTTATATTGATACATCTCAGAGTACCTGGCTTTATTCTAGGCTCCCAGAAGAAAATACCTAGCACACCAGAGAAATAACTGCACCATATTTAGCAAGCTAAAGCAATGTAGAGGGGCAGATGAGCTTCCTGTAGGATAAACTTCACCTTGGGAATGTGGAGCTATAAGGAAAGGTTTATGCATTCATTCAGTGTGAAATGCTGTGGGTGGTGCAGTCTGTTTCTCCTCCATCCCTAGAAGATAACCCAGCAATGTGTGTCGCAGCTTCAGTCCTGTGATAGAACTCCTCATGGGGACCTCTTCTGTGAGGTCCACCTCCTTGTTCTATAGTGCCTTTGGGAAGTTTATAGTCTTACCCCTTCTTCAAGTTGTTTATGGGTTTTGTTGACTGATTTCCTGGAGAATTCTATATACAGCAGTGGCATCTTTCAGCAAGTAACTTTTCTCTGTCAGAGGAACAGTAGAAGTTTGCTCTTATGTTTGTTTTCCTGCAGCAGGGCAGAGGCTAAGCTGCAACTCAAATTAGCCTTCTGTGGCTTGGTGTCTTTTAAGAGTTACTAAAAATAAATTCCAAAAAAAACCCAACCTTTCAGGCTGAGCACAGAAAACAGCCTGTCCTGTGGGGAGGACAGCTCTTCCCTGGTGTTTGTTTTTACATTTCAAAATGCTTCACAGCCTCTGTTAGACTTCTGCAAATTGAATGTAGCTGAAGAAGGTGCTTACACTTGCCAGGAACTGGGGTCAGTACCATTTCAGCTGCTTTTTGTGCTGTCCTTCTGAGCCTGCAGCAATTGCAAGCACACAGTGTTGTTTGAAATTTAACTTGGCCGTTGAGAGATTTCCACAAGTGTTATAGCCACTATTCTGGGCACCTTGATGGGCTGAACCAATGACCTCCTTAGCCAGTTGTATGGGTTAAGGAACCAGTTCTTACCCAGGAAATATCCCCTACATCCAGGAGATTGCCAGGCTGAGAGTGGGTGAGCTGCTGATAGACGAAAGATTATTTCAATGTCTCGTGCTGCAACTCTGCCTGAAACATTACTGTGCATTTCTCCCCAAACTGTGCTAAATCTTACTGAGTAAACCCTGGACTGCTCTACCCCACTTCAATAAGCCCAGGAACAAGCCTGCTCTGGGGAGGCATTCAGCAAATCAAGAAGGCAGCCATGTCCTTGGGGAAGAGGGCACCCCACCACCCATCTCGCCCTTGGAGCTGTCAAAAGCACCTTGAATACTGAGCTGTAGAAAAGAATAAAATGGCCTGTGATGGACACAAATGAAAACAGTTTTGCATTGGCTCTTCAAAAGTTTTTTAGCCTGAGAAAGCCTTGGCATCCTTGTAGGCTTCATTGGCCTCCAAGTAACATGTAAGGGGACCTGCCATTTGTGGGTAGGCAGAGTCATACCCAGGAGGTCAGAACCCTGTTGCACAACAAGTGGAAGATGAGGCTCCATGTCCCCTCGAATCTCCCCCTTACCCTCCTAATAGCTTACCCTCAGGAGGGTAAGCTATTACCATAGCTTTGTCAATGGTAATAGATCAGCTATTTCAAATATTCTATCTTTTTCACAGTTTTCATTAGGATTAGGAAAAGCACCAAAGCAGAATATGGGAAAGACTACAGAGGGACGTAAGCAGGTGAAATTCTTGTCTCTGAGGAAGGTCTGGATTAGATTAGGATTTACGGTTTTCCCTTTGCATAGCTCTAATTGCTGTAGAGCTGGGTGACCCTGCAGCCCTCTTGGTTATTTCTCCCCTGTTTATGTGTAGATGTGCAACTCCTCAGGCATGTGGTTTCACCCTTAGTGCAGAGTCGTGGTAACACAAGAGCACAGTAACATATACACTTCCAGTTCAAGAAGTTCAAGTCAGAGTCCCCACTTATTTCAGATGCAGGTCTGCAAGGGGGCACAGAGATGCTGGCAGCCCCTGGCCCAGACAAGAGCTCTGAAGAAAAGCACACAGAAAACAAATTTCAGTTCTATCATGGTTGTTTCACAAATCAACTTTATTTAAAAATTACTGGGGTTTTTTTGCCTGCTATTTTGTAGCTGTAAATGGTTCACAACTTGTGCCTGTACCTTTGATCACCTAGTAACAGCTTCAGATCTTACCATAAAATTTATGAAAATTAATTTCATGCTCAGAATGTTCATCCCATGCAACAAGAGACAAGGCTAAAATATCTTTAACATTCCTCTGGCAGAGCACCTACATAAAATATGATAAAGAAGTAGTCTGGGCTATATTTGCAGCCAACAGCACTTTCTTTCCCAGAACTAAAGGTATTTCCATGTGTTCAGACCATGTTCTCCCATTGGGGAGGATGCTTTGAGGTGGATCTATGAGCCCAAGGTTATTTAGGTGCCTACGAAAAACAAGGCTCCTAAAAATGGGCATAAAAGCTGTAGATATCTGTTCAGATGCTTGCTCCATCTGGAAGCTCTCAGCTGTTTATATTAGCTCTGTAATTTAGCATTTTGAGGCATTAACTTTCCACTGAAGCTGTTGTTTGAAAAGAGCAGATTTCATGTAGCTCATAAAGAATTTAGTGCAGTTGTATCCCATGCTGAGCAGACACTTAATCACCTATAGACTTCCTGTGCGAGAGTAGTCCTGCGGAGGCTGGCGGAGCTATTCGCACAAGAGAAGTTAATTGCCCATTTGTTCTAGCATTTGCCAAACCAAGGCTTTGATTCTTGAGTGTTTCACTGTGCTTTCCTGCATCAGCGATAGCCCTGTAAAGTTCACATGTGACAGCTTGCTAGTGGGGAGGCAGCTTACCCTTATAATTCATCTTATTCGAGCTCTCAGGCAGTTGTTACAATAGCATGGTTTTTGGGATCAGTTTTATAGATCTTAAAGCTGTTTTAGACCAAGTTTGGGGGTTTGTTTAAATTATTTTTGTCTCTCTGGTGCTCCCACTGAGGCTGACCTGCAGGATAATGGCTACAGAGGAGAATGTGACCCCTCTAGTGTCCCCAGGTCTGTCACTGTGCCACCCTCCCTCAGACATTGCTTCCACCTCATGAAACTGCCCAGATTCTGCCCCTGTACAAGTGTAGCAGCTCCCAGCGCTGGGCACAGGGATACAGCTGAGCTTAGCAGCATCACCCAGGAGGGAGCAAGCCATGACCATACAGCCAGAGCATCTGCAACCCCTCCACCCAAATTTATCAGGTCAAAATTTATAGTTGTGTTAAAAAATGGATAGGAGGAGATGCAGAACACAGCCGGGTCAGAGTGGAGGGGGGGGGGCGCGACTTTGCAAATGATCTCAAGTCCTTCAGGTGAGAAACTGGGGCAAGTCAGCCCTTTCCCAGAGAAGACCAGCTGGGAGCAGCACTGATTTGCAAGAACTGGGCTTTTCGTGACATGGATACCAGCTGGCCAGACATGGCCTGGAATCAGCTCACTTGACGTAGGAAATAGCAACCACATGAACTGCAACAATTTTCCATTGCTGGGTACCTGCTCCATCTCTAATGTTGGTGTTAGCCTGAAAACTTAAACCTGGGGGTTTATAGTATGACTACAAGTGTTTATTTTCTGTGAAAATAAAGAACTCTTGAGTGCTCTAACAGCCCTACTGGCTCTACCCCCAGCACAGTGAAACTGTGGGTCTCCTTCCAGGCTAACAGTTCTGGCTTATTTCTAAATAATCTCCTTTGCTGCTACATGAACATGGAGCTGCAATCACATTTCTCTGAGGCTGCTCTAGTGTAAATTACAGTGTCGATGTAGGTGTTTGGCCAAAAAAAGAATTGCCTCCATCACTCTCTGACTGCCTTTAAGTAGCACCTAAGCTTTTTGTAAGGGCTTGGTGGTTTTGGGTTGCATGTAAATGTCATTAACAACAAGCTTTCAGCCAAAAGAAATAACTCCTCCTCTCTCCTTGCTCACCCGAGGAGCTGTAGGAGACCAGATGGCCCCAGTGTTTGGGAGCAGAGTTTGGCAAAGGAGACATTTTCAAAAGCTGGACTTTACTAAGATGAAACGTAGCTGTTGCTGCTGTCTTGCAGCCAACTCTGCTGCTTTTTTTCTTTTTAAGTGCTGTTTTACTTTATTACCCACTGAACAGACAAGATGCACAAACCTATGTATGAAAGGAGTGAATATCCCAGTCCAAAAAACATGCTTAAATTTCAGTGTCCCACGGCTATTGATTTGGGTTTTTAAAGTGCATCTCAGTGCTACTTACCGCATTGTTATGTTCTCGTTTCTAAATCTGTAGGCGTGGGAGGCAGCGAGCTGCTCTCTGAAATCTTGCAATAAAAGCTTGGTATGAGGAGGAGGGAATTTATACTGTGGAAAATGCCCAAGATTTGCTGTGAGAAATGTATAGTGCTGATCTTTGGCTGAGAAATGTCATTTGGTCGTCTCAGATCCAAGGCAGAGTTATTTGAAGGTCACATGGTCCCCAGCAAGACGTGTTTGTGGGACTGCCAGGCTGCTCTGGCTGTGCTTGTCCCTGTACCTCTGTGGGGATGAGCCAGAAGGCACTGGTGGGTGTGGAGGGACATGTGCAGCAGGCAGAAGCCCACCCTGTTACATCTTTTTGTATAAACACTGTGCATATCTCCTTGCTTGGAGCAGCATCCAAGCTTGCTGGGGTGGGTTTATAGGAGAAGCAGAGGCAGCTGCATAACAGGGGGGACTTGCCCCTGTTGTGGGTGACCTTTACTGTTCAAGGAGCCCATGGGGAAAATAAGGTGTTTGCAGTCCCTGCAATGCCCATGGTATAGTTGGATTTGTGCAGGCGTTGCAACAGTAGACCCCAGAGATGAAAAGCAAACAGAAGGAAGGGAAGTTGTTGGCTGTGGTACTGATAAGGATGCTTTTAATGTAAGTAAAACTAGAGGTTCAGAACCTGTGTGCACTGCTGAGCAGTGTAGGAGCCACAGGGGCAGTAAGAAAACCAGGGCTGTTCATTGGCAGGTCCAAGAATACATTTGAGCTAGAAACCCAGAAGTTGTTTGTGGCTTGGAAGTTGGGTTCTGATCAAGATGTGAGCAGGAGAATAAATCAGAGCAGTCAGTAAAAGAAGGGAGACGTTGAAGAAGTCAAAACAGCTTACAGAGAGCTGGACATGCTAAAACAAATAGAAATGTTTCAAGTATGCCAAAAACAAGAAGCTTGAGAATGTGTCAGCGGATCTGCCAGCTTAAAAGGGACAAGTGAGGAAGCTAAAACTGTGATTGAGGAACACTGCAACTTCCAAGCAGGAGTCAACGTCATTGCAGCTGAAGGTCCTGGTCCCACTCTTCTCGTTTAAGGTAACAGAGAGGAGAAGCTGTCAAACGCAGGGCTTGGAGAAAAAGTTCAGGTGCAAATTGATGGCTTGAAAAGTGTTCGGTGTCCACAGCCAGACGGTTCACCCAAGAGTTCTGCAGGAGCTGGGCTGAAAGCTGCAAACAAACATACATATTTCTGCATTAAAACCAGCTGCTGTTCCAAGGAGCCAGAGGCTTTGCCTGTATTTGAAGAAAAGCCCCAGAATCAGTCTAGACAGTGATGGATAAAAAGATGAGGGGGAGATGTTCCTGGCAATTTGATAGGAAAGATAATTAGCAACACAATGACAAAACACCAGGAGGAAGAAAGAAATCAGTAGAGACCAAGAACACACACATTTCTGTCTTGGAGAATGTTGTCTCATTGCTGTTAAGAGTTGTCTCATGCCAATGAAGCTGGGGGTAAGGAAGAAGCAGCTGGTATAATGTACACTTCATTCCTGCACAGGAGGCTGTCAAAGAGCTGAACAGAGTGACTCACAGCCTTGGTAAAGAAAGCAAGTGGCCCTAAAAAAGAATCTGTGACATCTACAAATTAGCCTGGGTAGCAGCAGGCTGTTAGGCAAGGCTACGTGTCCAGCCCTTCCCCTTGGGTTAGTGCTGTTGGGGTGACAGCATCTGCTTCTGAGGTTTGGCTGTGATCTGTGCCTCACACCAAACCCCGTCCACCTGTCCGCCCACCATTCTGAGGACACCTCTCACCAGGGGTGGGTGTCTCACTGTCACTCTGCTCTCCTCCTGCAGGAAAGTCCCACCTGGCCATCGTGCAGCGGGTGAACAACGAAGGGGAAGGAGACCCATTCTACGAGGTGATGGGCATTGTCACCCTGGAAGATGTCATTGAGGAGATCATCAAGTCCGAGATCCTGGATGAGACGGATCTGTACAGTTAGTGTCCAAGAGCAGCTACTGCGGTTGCAGGAGCCAGGGTGGGAGCCGTCACAGACAGACAGACATGTGGGTAGGAAACAGGCCAGAGCAATTTGTGGTCCTTCCCCAGAGCAGTCACTGTCATAGTGGGAAAGACAAGAATGATGGAGAGATGCTAGTCAGGTGTTAGGGAGTCTTGAATGCTCAAGGTAGAGAAGCATCAGTAGCTGGTGGCTGGACAGGGCCTGACCCAGGGACGTGTATGTTGGGTATGAAATGCCCATGGGTGGTTCCCAAGCTCTTTTGCAACTCTGTGTGATGCATCCAAGCCAGGGAAACCTGGGACTTGTTCCTGAGGAAGAAGGGTGTTTCATGATCCTGCTCCCCGCCCAGGGAGCTGCTCCCAAGGCTGTGATGCAGAGCACGTTTTTTGCTGCTCTATCTGCTGTTCCACAGCAGCCCTGCCGTAGGGTGCAGCAAGATGTGCCTCTCTATGCATGTGCATGTGACATGGGGCCCTGCAGCTGCAGCAGCTTTGTGGCTGCTGCAGGCAAGTGACTGCTCTGCTCTGTCTGCAGCGGACAATCGGAAGAAGGAGCGGGTTCCCCACCGGGGACGCAAGCCCCAGGATTTCTCCATCTTCAGGCTCTCAGAGAGTGAGATGAAGGTGAAGATCTCCCCACAGCTCCTCCTGGCTACCCATCGGTTCATGGCAACAGGTACGCTTGCCCTTGTGCCAGCCCTTCAGCTCCCTGCAGCAGCACCAGCCCTGCAAGGCATCCCGAAGCTGTTCCTGGATCAGGCCCCCCCTGCTGAGCAGTTTCCACCTGCCTGGACCCATAACCTGGGCATCCCACCAATGTGGGTCTGCCTTTGGTTGTCCTCTGGGCATTGGGGTGCTGAGGCTGCAGGAGGGAGCCATGCAGCTCAGAGGATGAGGGGTTCCTGGCAGTCTCAGACCTGCTTAGCATAGTATGCATGTATTGCCTTCCCTCTAGAAGTGGAGCCTTTCAAGTCCCCCTACCTCTCTGAGAAGATCCTGCTGCGGCTCCTAAAACACCCCAATGTAATCCAGGAGCTCAAGTACGACCGCAAGAACAAGAAGGCAGCAGAGCATTACCTCTATCAGCGCAACCGCCCTGTCGACTACTTTGTCCTCATCCTGCAGGTGCCTGGAGCAGTGGCAAGCAGAGGGTGGCAGGGGGTGGCCCTGTTTTCTCCTCACACCTTGCTTTGGGCTGCTTTGGCCAGCAAAGATGCCCATGCTCTTGTATGGGACAGCAGGGATCCTTGCAGCCCTGGGTAGGACAGTGTCTCGGAGCACAGGGTGCCTGTCTGAGAGGGTTTTTCTTCTCCTTCTAGGGGAAAGTGGAGGTGGAGGTTGGCAAGGAAGGACTGCGGTTTGAGAATGGGGCGTTCACTTACTATGGTGTCCCTGCCATCATGGCTGTCGTCTCCTCAGGTGAGGCCTCTGCGGTCTCCCTTTGGCCCTGCCTTTGATTCAGCAGCATCCATGGAGGCGAAGTCAGCTGGTGGCTGGGGGAAGGGACTGACCATGGGGTGGGGTGGCCTTGCTGCCAGATATGGGGCAAGTGGGAGCCTTTCCTCTTCTATTCCCACAGCTCCAACTGTTGTTTCAGATAATGATGTGCGAAAAGTGGGAAGCCTGGCTGGATCCTCCTTCCTACGTAAGTATTTCAGGACAGGCTGGGGCCCTAAAACCTCTCCTCTGAAGCACTGGCTCGCTGGAGGAGGGTTGGTTTTTCACTCCATGGAGAGCAGCTTAGACTCTGTGCTGAGGTCGTCCCTTAAAGAGGTTGGCAGAAAAACAACATGTTAAGGGGCTGATACAGCAAAGTCTCCACGGAGGGAGTTTGAGGTCCCTTTGAAGTTTCCACCATGTGCTGGATCTCTGCAGGTGGGTCCCAGCACGGCTGGTGCTGCAAGGGGCACTGCCCAAGGGTGGCAGCATGCTCATGCCAATGGGAGCAGTGAACCCTGTGACCCTGGGAGCAGTAGACCCTGTGATTTCTGACATGGTTCTTCTAAGTCTCAGCGTGACATCTCTGGACCCCTTTGCATTCCCAAGGCTCAGAGCATGAGATGAGCATGGGTCCCACACTGGGGGAACGGGAGCTGCTCAGAAATTGTAGAGATGGATCAATTTACCCGTGGGCTATTTGCACGTGGTGGTGGTAAATTAGCTGAGTTGGTGCCACAGTGCTGATAAATTCCCTGCCTGAAGAAGCAGATCCTCTGCTTGTGGAAGTTAAGAGGGAGCTCTGATTAGGGGAGACTGTGAGGTACCCCCTTCTTTGCTGATCACCCCTGCAATATTTAGTCCCTGGTGGCTCAGCAACAGGTTGAGGTGCTGCCCACCCCCCATCCATCACACCCCTCATCCAAACCCCAGATATTGCAATCAGATCTGCAGTGCTGATGGTAAGCTGAGATGCTTTTTGTGCCTAATCAAAACAAGAACCCACTAAGTTCAACCTTTAGGAATGTGATTGAGAGACCAGGGGGAGTCCATTGGGGCACATGACTTACTCTGGTGGGTACCAGTCTTTGTGCAGCTCTAGGGTTCACCTATTTCCTGCTACTCGATTTGCTTCTATTCAAAAGGCTGGCTTGTGGACTGCTTAATTAACCCTCAGTGTGCATTCCCACTCCGCCATGCATCCATAGTGCACTTGGTTTGGACAGAGGAAATCAATGAAGTGGCTGATGTTGCTGGGTGGCCCAATGCCCCCATGTCCTGGGTGATAGTCCTCAGGGCCCCACTGGGGCTCATGCAGCACACGGGCCACGGCCCCGGCGGGGCACAAGCTACAGCAGGAGCTGTGTCAGTGCAGCCATGCATATCTGCAGTGCTGCCTGCCGGGACTCTGCTGATCCCCATGCTCACACGTGACAATGGCACAAGATGTTTTCTGCTGTGCAGGCATCCCTGCCTGCCATGGGACATGTGTGGCGTCACACCCCTGGCCAACAAGGAAGCAGGCTGGGAAGCAGAGGTGACAGAGCATGTCCCTTGTCAGGCTGGCATCCTCCTTCGTCCTGGAAAGAAAGTCCAGCAGAAATGAGTGTGAGTAGTGTATCACAGCTGAGAATTCTGACATTAATCCTTGAGCATTTAACAGTTATTAATTAACTGTTGTTATGCAACAGCTGATCTTTGGCATTGGTGCCCTGTGGTGACAGATGCTGTGGGAGGGTTGGGCGGTGAGAGCAGGCAGTGAGTGCTGGTGGTTATCAACTCGTCCTTTGCTCTCATCTGGACAAGGTTCTTCTGAGCAGTGCTTCATGGTGGTGTCTTTTTTATTTGCAGGTTTTTATTTGGGGGAGGACATGGAACAGGTGGGGAGGACAGGGGAGATCAGAAAATGGTGCTGCAGGGCAGATTTCCCAGGGCAATTTAAAAACATTAGTCACAGAGGCAGAAGATGGTTCCTAGAATATTGCAGCCATGTTATGGGCACAGTGGCTGGAACTAGGGCAGCCAGAGGGCTTGTATCTCCCAGTGCTTTCAAGGCAGGCACTGGCAGAGAGCAAAGATGAGGCACTGGAAAGTGTTAAGGAGTGCACCACTCAGCCTGTGTATTGGTTTCTCTGTGCTCCTCAATGAAGCCCTGCACACTGTGGCATGGCCCAGGGATGCTGTGGAGGGCAGCAACCTGCCCTTGAAATTGTCACTGCTGCTGTAACCCGTGGCAATAAAACATGGAAAGTGAGTGTCTGTGATTCACCCTCTTTGTGGCAATGGGTCAGATGGCCCTGGATGCAGGATCCTGGCTTCTTGCAGTTCCTGCAAGGATCAGCCCCCAGTGGGTAGCTCTTCTCAGCATTGCCCCAAGGCTCTTGAGACCCAGAACCTTGCAGGGAACTGCAGGCAGCCTGGCATGAATCCCTTTGCTTTCAAGGGATTCAAGGTGAATCACCCTCTGCCCATCCCTGTCTACAGCTGTGGGGCTGGGGCAGAGTGCATTCCTTCTCTGCCATGTGCCTGCACACACAGAAGCATCCCAGATGCCAAGCTCAGTGATTTATCTTCCTCTTATTTCCCAGGTGGTATAAGCTGACCACAAAGTTCCCTGTCCTGGCAGTGGCTGGCAAAGGGTTAGAGCAGGGTGCCAGCACTCAGGCAATTGGAGGAAGATGCTTCCTACCCATTCCAAGGCACTAAGGAGTTGTATGGCTGTGCAGACAGGCCTGGCAGGAGCTGGTTCCCACCCCCCTAACCTCACCTCCCCTTACTTCATCACAGAGCAACCTGTTGATTTACAGCATTCAAGTCTGTGTTCCTGCTGTTGTCCCTGTCCCCAGGACTGGTGAGCACCTCCCCAGAGCAGAAGGAGTAGGGAGTAAGAGGGGAGGGAAGGTATGCTGGAAACAGCAGTGGGAGCTCAGCCCAGGACTGCTGGCACATGATTCTTTTTCTCATTCTTCCTCTTGGTCTGTACCCCACCCTCACCTCTATCCCTCACCTTCCCCCGGGTCTTCTCCTTCCTACCCTGTCCGTCTCTCTGCAGTGCCTGTCTCAGTGTCCCGTACCTTCGCCTTCAGCAGAGGGGACTCCCTGGCTGGCTCTCCAGGTAACAAAGCATGGCTTTAGCCAGGGACCTCTGCATGTGGCAGGCTCTTTCCAGAACCCTGTCCTCAGTGCCCCAGCCTCCTCCACCCTGCATGCCAGGCAGTCCCAAGAAAGGAGCACCCACAGCACCACATGCTGGGCAGCCTCTCACTGGTTGGAGCATGGGTGGTAACTGGGGACAGCAACCCTCTCCAGTATGACGCAAATCCCAGAAAGAATGGGATGGGGACAAGGGAGAGCCATGGACAGCTTGGCCTTTCTTTGGTGTGCACTTTCCATAATTTCCTGCACTTAGCACTTGGGGTTTTGACTTGATGCTTTTGATGGCGTTACCTGCAGCCCTGCATGCCTACCACTCTGTTTCCCTTGCTTTCTGGCAATCCGGGTAATAAAAGGGCATTTTAGAAGCAGAGCAAGGTCAGCACAACGTCATCCATGTAAGGAACAAGCTGCCTTTGTTCCCTAATAAATCACTGACTAGACAAAATCTGTCACACTGTGTGTCAGAGGCCATCAATCAACATGAGTGACAGGCCAGTTTGCCATGGCAGTTTCTGCTCCTGATCTGTCAGTCTGGGTGAACAGGAGCATGCCCTCAAGGCAGGTTAAGCAAACACCCATGGGCTGCAGGCTGCAACCAGGAGAAATTGTGCCGAATGCAGTGCAGAAGGTCAGCATTAGCAAGAGAGTTGTCAGTGACAGGCGGGCAGAGCCCTAACCTCTGCTGCCAGTGCCAGGTTGGATCCCTTTGGTTTGTGGGGCTGGCATGGCACAGCCTCCACCGCCAGCGTGCACTGAGGAGGACCCTGCTGCAGGGCCCCTGCCAGCCCTGATGTCCCAGGGAATAGCCACTGGAGGTGACTGGTCCACCTTGGCCCTACACCGGCACTGGGAACCCAAGCAACGCCACGAGTGAGAGTGAGTGTTTGCCTCTCTGCTGTGCCCTCCTGCAGTGAACAGGTCCCCATCGCGGTGCAGCGGGCTCAACCGCTCCGAGTCCCCCAACCGGGAAGACTATGGGGGCAGCAGCACACAGCTCCACAGCAGCAGCAACAACATCTACACACCCGACTACTCCGTGCACATCCTCTGCGATGTGCAGTTTGTCAAGGTATGGGCTGGGCTGGCAGGGACTGCACCACCCTGAACACACCTGCCCAGGCAGCCTCTTGCCCCACAGTGCCCCAGGAACATGGTGGGTGCCCACTGGGTGCTGGGGGTCCCACACTTTCTCCTGTTTTCTGGAGGTTTGGTGTTGCCAAGTCTCCGGGAGGTCCTGGTGGGGCTTGGTGCCCACTGAGCTGGCGCACGTGTCTGTGTGCCCAGGTGACTCGGCAGCAGTACCACAATGCACTGGTGGCCAGCCGCATGGACAGCTCACCCCAGTCCCCTGACATGGAGGTCTTCGACAGGGATTCAACCAAGGCCTCGACCGCACGGGGAACCCCACAGACACCCAAGGACGATCCCACCACCCTCTTGAACGAGAGAAACAGCGTCATGTGTGAGTCACCCAGCAGCATTCCTTCCCTGGCACAGGCCAATGCTGCGTGTCCCCTGGGGGTTTGTGGTGGGACCCTCTGGCATGATGCACACACCACCTCTGAGATGCAGTTGCATATGAAGTGGGGCACATGGGTGTTTGCACACACACACCTGTGGATGCTGTTTTGTGCAGTACACACGCACAGGTGCTGATGTGCAGACATAATTCCTCATTGCCATGCACTCGTGTCCCCCGGGGTCCCTGGTAGCGGAATCTGCTGCCATGGCTGGCATCCCGCCTGCCATGTCCTGCCCCATGGCACACCACGTCTCTGCCCTGCCATTACGCCTGCCCTGTGTCCCTGCAGGCAGCCACTCTGAGGGGCTGCACAGTCCCAGTGATTCAGTGTTCCTGCGCATGGAGGGCATCCCCTTCATCCAGGAGGAGCCTGCTGACAACGAGGAGAACAGCAAGCAGCAGAGTGAGTCTGGCTGGGGTGCACGAGGGGGATGGTGATGGCTGTGGTGCCCTGAGGTGCTGCAGCCATGCTGGGCTTTTGCAGACAGTGAGTGCTGTGAGATCGTCCAGGAAGCAGAGTCCCCAGGCAGAGAGGCTGGGACCAGCTCATCCCCGAGCAGCTCTGAAGAGGCGCTGGGCAAGAGGCTGCTGAGATCCCTCAGTGAGTGACTGACCTGGGGAGGGATCACCCAGGGGAGCGCCCTGCCGCGGTACTCCACTACTACCCTTATTAACTGCTCCCCAGTCCTGTCCTTGGGAAACCCTGCCTGGGGCTGGCATGGAACAGCCCAGTTCCCTGTCAGTGCTCCAGCAGCAAGGCAAAACTGCTCTTAGGGCTAGCTCAGGCAGAGCCAGCCACCTGATCCTGGCCCAACCCCCTGCACCCCCTGTCCTGAGCACCCTTGGCTCCCAGCCCCCCAGCCCTAGGCACCCTTGCTGCCGCAGGTGGGCGCAAGCAGCGGACATCATCAGAGGGTGAGAAGACACCAGAGGAAAGCTCCAATCTCACCCCATTAATCACCTGAGCAGCAGCGTGGCTGGAGCACAGTGCTGGAGGCCCATGCAGACTGGAGGTAGGAACCTGCTTCTTGGTGCAACCTTCCTTCCCCAGGAAATGGGAGGTCCCTCGATTTAAATAGCATAAAATCAATTTTCAAGTAGCAAAGTCCAGTGATGTGGTTTGGAGCCCACGTGGGCATGCATGTTGTGGGGGGCTGAAGTGGGGTCAAATGATACAGCAGCAGACTGGGTGTCGGAGACTGAGTGAGACCTTGACTTGTGTTTTCACTAGAAACGTGTCTGTACCAATATCCCTGAGCCTGGCTAGGAAAGGTGTTGCAAATTGAGCAGCAACGGATCATGGACAGCAAGTTCTGGCCACCTGCACCAGTCTGTGCTTGTGTCTTCCAGGTCTGCAGCATGGGGGTCTCCTGCCATGAGGCTCATGTCCAACAGCAGGAGGTCTGCACTCGCTCGCTGCCTGCCCGCCCACTCGTGCCGCCCCTCCCTGCAGGACTTGTGCAGAGCCCCATCCCCAGGCGACAAAGGATGTGCCCCTGGCAGGGCTGAACCACCCTGGCAGCCTGGACCAGTTAGCTGGAGTCTGAGGGCCCTTGCCCAGCTGCTCCCTGGTAGCATCTGGTCTCAAGGAAGAAGTGGAAAACGGAAAGGTGGAGAAGTGTCTGTCATGGTGTCCCTGCAGGCAGAGCAGGGAGGGGCGGCCCAACCCAGAACTGCCCTTAGCATCATTTACCATCCCCATCCCAGCAAGGCCTGGAGCCCCTCTGTGCTGCACAGATGTGGTTTCCACCATGAGGAGGATGTGCTATTTGTGGGGTGCCACCTGCAGCTCAGGGCCCCAGCACAGGTTTGTGCTGTGCCTGGTGACATGCACGCTTGCAGCGCCTTGCTCACGCTGACCATCGACTCAGCCCCGCAATCCCAAGTCCCTGCTAGGCACAGGGCAGGGAGCCTCATTCACCCCTGAGTGCAGCCCCTCCCTGGGGAGGGGCTGCTCCATGCTACATTGGACCATCCTCCTCTCCACACATGCCCACCTGTGTGTGGGAGGCTCACACCAAGCCTTTGGGTTGGTACAGACCAGTCAGTAGTTTTTGTAGAGGCTGAATGCAATGGGGACATTAAAAGTGATTTTTCCCTGAGCAATGTCCTCTCTGTGTCATGGGTGTAGGGAAAGTTGTGCTAACCCCTCCCACCAGGCCAGGTGCCCTCACACCCAGGGCCAGGGGTGGCTGGCATCACTGAAGGGTGCAAGTAGAGGAACAGGTCAGCAAGTGCTTCCCAATTTCTCTCCATAAATCTGGGCTCTCTGTCACTCCTGCTGCCAGGAAAGCAACTTGGCATGCAGAGTTACACCATAGCAGTGCAGACAGGGACTGGGGAAGGAGTTAATATCATGCCATTGCAAACACAATAGTGGGATACACATGCTGGAGTCCAGCTTGACAGATAACAACAGAAAACTCTTAGTCCACCCATGCTGATAAAACTTCAGGTGGAATAACTGCAAGTCTGTCTGGGCACTGCCTTTTCTAAGGAAACACAGCAAGTGAAGGGTGGACAGAGCAAAGCAAGGGCTGGAAAAAAATGTACCCCAAATGCTGAAGGAAACAGAGTCACTTAACCTTAACTGGTGAAGGATGTGAAGGGGAGAGAGGAAGTTTTCAAATACCTAAAAAGCTGTTGCAAAGAGGAAAGGAATAATCTGTTCTCTGTTGCCATGGTAAATGGCATAATGGGTAATGAGCTTACATCACAGAAAAGGAGAAATTTAGGTCACTTGCTAGGAAAAACAAGATTGGTAAGGCTAGCAAAGCAATGATACAAATCACATGTGGGGCCTGATGGGGGCCAGGCTCCACATCTGGAGGTCTGTGAGGACAGAATTGTAAGCACATTTCAGAAATAACAAAAGCAGAATTGGTTCCTTAACTCTTTCTCCTGAGATCACCCCTGAAAGTCTTAACTGCTTCCCCATCATCCCTTTTGTGGATGGACACCAAGAAGAGAAAAAGCTTCCCACCTGCAGAGAGAAAAGGCTGCCTCTAGCTCACTCTTTGTATGTGGCATGATAATCCAAATAGGACAAACAAGACTCCATGTACTGTCTATGTGCAAACACAGCAAAGGAACAAGGCACCATTTTGCCTTTTCTGCCTAAGCTGCAGCACAATCAAACCCCTCAAGGCAACAGTAACTATTGCTAGCTGACCCAAGGAAACCAGCTGTTTCTCTTTCTCCATGAAGATCTTGTCAGGAGGCTGCTTGTCAAGGTGGTAATACCAGCTCACAAATAGACCTGCAGTGACTGCAGAGAGCAGGAGCAGATGGTCCCAGCTCTTTTTCAGTGCCAGAAACACAGGCTGTTGCTGGCAGGCCCCACTGAAGCCAGGAGCAGTAGGTGGTGGTTCACCAGGAGCCTGCTGAAAAGGATGAACAGGAAAGATCCACTTTTTGACACCCTAGGGACAGGGAGAGATGGCCAGATGGCTGGGAAAGACTTGACGATCCAGAAAGCAAGCATATACAGACAGGATGAGCTGGACAGCTCAGGGCAGGGGGGCAGAAAGAGGAACACTGGATGGACATGGGAGGAACTGCTCAGCTTCATGTAGAATCACAGTAGGCTCTTAGCAACACTCTCCAAATAAGACTCCCCCTTCAGTAGCAGCTGAGATCATTAGAGATGCAACACCCTGAGGCAGGAAGGGACAGCCTTAAAAAAACTGAGTAAGGACCAGTGGACGAAGCAGAATGTTGAGGCTTTAAGCTCAGCCTGGGAAGAGCTTTGTACAGCCTGAAGGCATGGTGTCACACAGAGGTAATACACAGAGACGGAGATTTAATTTTCTGTCAGCAACACAAAGAAGCAATTAGCACAATTACAAATGTTTGCTCGTATAAGGCTCAGAAATTGGGAAGGGGAGGGGTGAAGGGAGGAAGCAGCTTTGCCCCTCCCCAAAATACTACTGAATGACATGAGTTCCCAAGCCATATGAGATCCCAGCCACTGGGCTGTCATCCCACAGCGCATTGCACTGGCACCAGACTTTGCCTATATCAAACTGATCAGTTATGTGCAGTTGATTTGGATGTGCTAAAGATGCAGCTCTAAGTACCTGAAGACCAGGCTGCCATCAGTGAAACAAGAGCTGAAGTGGATCATGCTACCCCCACCCTCCTGGGGGCACTGGCTTACCATACTACATGGGATACTTGAAAAAAGTCAGAAGATGATTATCCCTGATTGAGCTACCTATCACTCCCATCTTTATTAAACCCCAAGAGGTGTGGGACAAGGCAAGCCATGAGCAGAGAAAGACATGGACTACACACTATAGCTTTGGTGACTTCATGTAAGTTTGGTTGTTCATGTGCTTCATTTGATTTTTGTGACGGCTTCATGGATAGACTTGGCCACATAATCCAGGTTCTTGGTAGTCAGGCCACACATGTTGATGCGCCCACTAGCCATCAGGTAGATGTGTTTTTCCTTGATCATGTACTCCACCTGCTTAGCTGGGGAAACAATTGGACATCAGGTCAGAGCAGTAACTCATAGCTCAGAAAAGCCCAAAGAACCAGCCAGCAATGCTTGAATCTTGCACAACAAGCAGAAAACTTCAAACACTGGCCACTAAAACGCTGTCTGATGCTTCATCCCTCTGTAGCCACAGAGGCAGTGATGCCAAAAGTCCAGTGAGGCCCCCAAGAGATTCCTGCTTGGACTGCTTCAGCCCATCTCACCCACAGCAAAACTGTCTTCACCCAAACCTCCCTTTACCAGGCCATTTAATACTTACGGTTCAACCCCGTGAAGCTAAACATGCCAATCTGCTCTGTGATGTGGTTCCAGGTTCCAGGGGTCCCAAGGGCCTCCAGTCGAGACCGGAGCTCTGACCGCATCAGCAAGACACGATCTGCCATTGTCTTCACATTGCCCTTCCTGCAGCAGGCAGGAAGCAGAGTGTGAGGATAGGCACCCACCTGGTTTGAAGCCATCTGTGGCCAACCCTGGCACTCAGGGAGACAGCTTCCCTCCCTTTCCCTCTCCCGCTGGCCCTGGTAACACGTACCACTCATCAAAGAGCTGTGGGGAAGAAAGTGTAGTTGCCACAATGCGCGCTCCCTGGGAGGGAGGGTTGGACCAAGTGGTGCGCACAATCTTCTCCATCTGGGAAAGCACACGCTGCACGTTGTCTGCATCCTTCCCCACCACAGTCAGGTTCCCCACACGTTCATCTGTGGACAAGCCAAGAAATGTGAGCCATTGGTTCCACACATTGTGGCAAAGCGGAGCATTCCCCACCCTTCATCATGCCAGCCCCATCTGTCTGGGTATGATGCTACTGGGCCAGCTTATTGCCAGACACTCACTGTAGAGCCCAAAGTTCTTGGAAAACGACTGTGCACAGAAGAGCTCAAAGCCCTCGGAGACAAAGAATCGCACAGCCCAGGCATCCTTGTCCAGGCTGCCAGAGGCAAACCCTTGGTACGCCGAGTCGAAGAACGGAAACAGGCTCCGGCGCTGCAAGGAGGAACAGTGTTAGAGGGAAAACCCCTCCCCACAACCTGCACTTTATCCCCCACAGTACCCATAGGAAAGAAAAATGAACATTGAGTTTTTGCGTGAATACAAAGGAAATCTGGTCCAGCAACACCAGACTGAAACACTTTCTTTCTATTGGGGTAAAAAAATAGGAAGACTAAAGCAATCAATAAAAATCAATGCAGGAGTAAGCCGCATTTGAGGACACAAGCACAAGAGATGTGCCAATTTATGTGATACTATTCAGCACCTCCTCATGCATATCCTTTCCAGCAGAAGAAATATCACTACAGCCCATGCCACCGAGTTTGAAGGCATGAGCAGGACTGGGATGCATCTATCCTCTGAACACAAATGACCAGCATCCTGTCAGCCTCTCCTTTCAACACACGCCCTGTGGGATTCCTCCGGCTCCTGACACATCTCCCCACATCCCACTTCAGATGCAAGTGTGATGGCTGGCTCAAAAGCTATTTGTCCCCTCAGCACTGCTTTAGCCTCAGCAGCAGCCCATACCTTCATAACAGCAGCAATCTGCTTCCACTGCTCAGGAGAAGGGTCTGTGCCCGTTGGGTTGTGCGCACAGGCATGGAGGATAAAAATGGAAGACTCTGGGGCGTTCTGAGGAGAGAACATGCCTTGGTCACATAAATAGATGAGACTGGGCACCCTCAGAATAGAGAGAGGTCTGGAGCTGCTCAGGGCCCCAACAGTCTCTTTTGCAGAGATCCACTTCCAGGCACAGCACGCAAGGGCTCAGACAGCTGCGGATACTGTACAGCACCAAGCTCAGCCCATCCCATGCTAGTTTTACTCACCTCCATGTCATTCAGCAGCCCCTGGAGATCCAGACCCCTCTTGGCAGCATCCCAGTAGTGGTAGGTTCTAATATCTTTGAAACCAGCATCCATAAACACAGAGTTGTGGTTCTCTGAGGAAGGAAATAACTTTTCAGAAAAGCAGGCCCCACCGCCAGCAAGCTACCTTCTCCAGTCCCAGCATCTCCCTTTACCCACAAGAGAAGGCTCCTCTTTCACTGCCCAGTGGTTTGTGGGGAGCCTGTGAGAGCTGTGAGAACTGAGGAGAACTGTGCCTCCCTGGTCTGCTAACTCCCAGGGCTCCCTGACAACAGCACTCACCCCAGGACGGAGTGGAGACGTAGACTGGGGTCGCTGTGTTGTTGTTTCCATTGTACCACCGCCTCAGGAACTCTGCGCCAATCCGCAGAGCGCCTGTCCCGCCCAAGGACTGAACGCTTCCAACCTGCAACAGAGGGAGTTTGCCAGCAGAGTCCACCCAGGTCAACATTGCTATCAGTGCACAGAGAGCAGAGTCGCTTGCAAGAGCAAGACAGGACGCCCGACATGATCCCTGGTGTCACCCCAGCCAGGACACCATTCCCTTCCAGTGGTCTTCAACCTCTTTCAGTGCTCAGGCCCATCCTGACAACTTCTACAGTTATAAATAGACTCCAGTTATTCCCATTACGTTTTGGCACAGAATAGATTTCCAACTAGTAGTTTATTTCAGGAAAGGTGGTATATTATCCGACTTTGGTTTCCCATGGGGAAACTGTTAAAAGATGAAGAAAAAAGCAAATTCCAATCACAGGCCTTATTCGTGTTTGGGTTTTGGTTTTTGTTTTTTTTTTTTTTCCCAAAAATGACAAACAGCTTCAAATACACAGGTTCATCAGGTAAACTACAACCAGGAAAGACCATATTTGAGAAACCCCTAAATCCTGCCAAAATGCAGTTACCAGCACACTCATGCTCTTCTGCTCGGTGTGCTTTAGAGAAACCCCAGGGACCCCTGCGCTACCCATCCACCACATACCCGGTTCTCCTTGATGGCAGGGCTGTCATCACCCAAGGCGATCCGGGAGGCGTTGGCACGAAACTCGGGCAGCCCCAGGATGGGCAGGTACTCGTGGTTCAAGCTGTTGTCGTTGGCGATCAACTGCTCCACCTTCTTCACCACCGGCAGGACCCATGGCTGCCCCTCGTCCGTGCGGTAGGCTGCGGGAGAGGGAAAGCCGTCCTTGTTGCACCCGGGGGACGCTTCACCGCCCGGCCCCGGAGGGATCTGCCCGGGACACAGGACGGCAGCCAGACCGGCGCCGGCTGCTCCGCGACCTTGACGCCCGCCGGGGGCCCGCTGCCCGCCCGCCGCCCGGTGACCTTTGGGGCCCAGGTCCCGCAGCTGCCGCCCGGCCGCTGCCGCAGGTGCGGGAGCCGCCGCAAGGGCACCGTCCGGGCTGACCCGC
>VYXB01004225.1:856057-877167 GCA_013397135.1 Pachyramphus minor | reverse complement strand
GGCGCCGCGCCCGGTGACGCAGGGCGCGGGGTTGCGGGCACCACCCATGTCTGGCCCATGCCCCGCCGGGCGCGACCCCTCGCTGGGTGCGGAGCCGGCACCGGGGGCACAGCATGTGGTGCTGCGGGCACTCCCGCGCTGCAGCGATGCGGGTGCGGGGTGGTCCCGGGGTGCAGAGCCCGGGTGCAATACGGGGTGCTGCGGGGGACGCCGTGCCCGAGGCAGCGCTGCGCTGTCGGCGGCCCCCGGGGGTGAGGTGCTCGGAGGGTACGGCACAGACCTCATAGAGCACCCCAGGGTGCAGGTCAGCCCCGGAGCGCAAAGCTGGGATGCACGGCGGCCCCGGGGGCCGTACGCGGGGCTCAGGGTGGTGCGGGCGTGCAGGTCTCGGGGGTGCGGGGGGTGCCAGGGCGCCGTGCCCGGGCGGGACGGGTCTGGGTTCAGCGCCCGGGGTGCGGGGGGGGCGAACGGGGCCGTGACGTGGGTGCGAGACCAGGACCGCTGTGAGGACGGCGGGTGTTTCCACCTCAGGACGGGTCACGGGAGCCCTCCAGTGTTATCTGCCCCGGGTTTTTAAGGCATTTGCCCGATTCCCAGCTGTAGGATGATCCCCTGAGACCCTCCCAGCCCCGGGGAAACCCCAGGGTCACCTGAGAGGGTCTCGCCTCCCACTCGTTAGCTTGGGACCCCTCTCTCCGAGCGCAGGGCATCAGACTGATCCGCGGAGTGTTCTTTTCAGCGCCTCGCTCCCAAACTCCACACCCTGCCCGCAGGCACAGCGCTTCTCGCGGTGCCCCCGGACCTCTGTGGCTCTTGCAGGCCGCCGTGCAGCAGCGGGGGGACCCCCGGGGCCCCTGGGCGCTGGGGACGGCCGCCGTCGGGCCGCGGCGGTGCCGGGCAGTGCCGGCAGGGGGCAGGGCCGGCCCGCGCATCCCGCGGGGAGCGGCACCCACGGCTCCGAGCCGGGCAGACGGCCCGGGGCTGCCCGATCATCCCCCCCGCGGCTGCCCCCGCGCCTCCCCGGGCAGAGGGGTCGGTGCCGCGCGGTGCGTGGCCGGCTCCGTTAGGAACCCGCCGCCTGTCTCGAGTGCTTTCTGAAGTTTATGGGAATCCGCCCGCCACCCTGCTGCACCTTTGAAGGAAACGGGAGGGACGTCGCGAACAACGGCCCCGGCAGCGTGATAGACGCCACACCACACCCCCACGTTCGTGACATAAAACACGGGCATACAGGACGGGAAAGGCCATGCTGTCCCCAAACGCTTTTGCAGGCAGCCCGTGTCATACGCTCCCTTTGTCAGGCCAGCCAAGATCCCTCCGAAAACCAGTTTGGCTCCTTGCCCCCCTCCCATGCCCAAGGTGGCTCCACAGCCCGGCTGCCCGGGAGGGAGCCCAGGGGCACAGCCCTCGCCTCCCCCGGCTCCGGGCAGCATCTGGAAGAACTGCCCAGTGCACTTTCTGCTTAGCATGAGAGCAGGGAAGAGGCAGAGCTGCCTGTCGGCACAGTAGTGTGCCATTGCTTCTGCCTTTGGAGAGAACAGTGTATTGGGAAAGGAAGAGGAGAAAGACAGTAGTGCAGGTCCAAAGCCTTGGCTTCATTGGGGTTCTTAGCCCAATTTGGATAAAACTTCGTCCAGGCCTTGAGAAAAAACTGCATGGAAACCCAGAATGGAACTCAGGTCTGCTCTCTGCCATAGCTGCCAACCCCTGCAAAAACCTGACCTTGACAAGGTGCTGTCAGGGCATCCAAACCTTAACTCTAACCCTAAACTTCAATCTAACCCTGCCCTTAACTCTAACCCCAAGTAGATGAAAAGCACTTGGGTTTCTCGAGGTCAGTGGATGCTGCTAAATGAGAGATGCTGCAGTGCTGGGCAGGAAAGTAGCCGATGAGAACAAGGGCATCAGAGGGAACCGGGGGTAGCCCAATGCAGGGTGAGTCATGTTTTCTGCTCACAAGGAGTAAAGCATTGCACATGTGGAATGCTGCAATGGGAAAAACTGACAGAGGTTGCTTAGAGATTCCTATTTATGGAGCAGACAGAAGAGCTAGGGAGTCCCCAGACTGTCAGGCTCTCACTCCTCTTACTGGTTTCTAATCCTACCACTCCAAAGAGCACTAGTATACTTGGGGACATGGACAAGTCCTTTCCCAGTGCAGAACAGGGAAGTCACAAAGGCACATGGGTGCTGCCTGCCAAGCTGGCTGCACCAAGTGGCTGCCTGGGACTGCCAGAGCAGGCTGAGCAATGCCCATTGCAGGAAAAAATGCAGTTACCCTAAATCAGCACTGTCATGCTCCCCATCCTCAGGGGCTTTCTGGGCAGTGTGAGCTCAGCGCTGCCAGTCTGGGGGAGACCATCTGTGCTGCTGCCTGTGCCTGTGAGGCTGGGGTCACTGACCCAGCAGGAGTTACCTGCCTGTGCACTTGGCTGCCCCCAGCTCAACCAGTGTCCCACGCCCCGGGCAGCATGAAGTGGGACTCTGCTGGGAACAGAAGCAAGAATGAGACAATGAGACGAAGCAGCAGGCTGCCGGGCCCCCGAGCTGGGTGGCTGTGTGTTAGCAAGATCCCTCTGGCCCTGAGCTTTCATCTCCTCAGCCTACACAAAGGGTGCCACCAACATGTATGTAAAAGCAGGAGCAACACAGGAGCCAGCCCTGAGGCATCCCTCCCTTCATCTCCTGCCTTGGACTGACAGCCAGCAATGACCCGCCACTCAGTGGGAAGGCTTGCACACCTTACCCAGAGCAAAGGAGCCCCCGGGCACGCACGGCTGTGCTGCACACAGACAGGGCCCCCCACACTCAGCCCCTCCTGGGAGCCAGAAGCAGGGGGGCTCGGCAGTCAGCCTGGCTCCTGCAGAGCTCAGGCTGCTGCAAGGATGCAGAAACCACTGGGGACCAGGTGATACTCTCCCCACACCATCCAGCCTTACGTGGGCTTGGGAAAAAGCCCTCTCTATAAGGGCGCAGATGAGCTTCACTGAACCCCTCCCCTTCACTCCCCCTTGCAAGATCCACTCTCACACCCCTCTGGCCTTTGCCCCTTCCTCTCCAAAGGGCCCTGCTCAGCACTGAGACACTCTTGACTCTGGTATCACAGCAAGGGTTTAGGTAGTGCTGCCTGTCTCAGGCTGAGGCTGAGGGCAGGCAGTGTGTGGGCACAGAGCAGAGCTGTGGCTGTTCCCAGTGGGTGCTGTGCAGGGGCTGTTTTCACAGTGTCCTCCAAATACAGATGTTTTCTCATTGCAGGATCCAGACAGAGGAGGGTAAAATGTTTTCATTCCAAGCTCCCGAGGTCAGGTCATGGTTCGTCTAAATGGCTTTTGTTGCTGTAATTATCAGATTAGCTGATCTCTGGCAGTGCATTTAGGGGCAGCTACATTAACTGTTGATCCCTCCACTTCCACTCTGCCCAGGTGGGGCAGTGGGTTTGCAATGGAGTAGTGAGGATTGGGGATGTCATGAAAGCCAAGTGAAATGCTTGTGATTGGTTTTGAGCTGGTACTCAACTGGACCCTGGCCTGGGAGCAGGCAGTACATTTGAGGAAGGCAGCAGCAAGACTCCTTGACCTTCTCAGAGCATGTGATGATGCTGAGCTGGGCCTGATCTTTCCCTCCCACACCAACCTGCAATGCACCACAGACACAGAGCCCTGTCTCGGTTCTGATGGCTGATGCTTAGCAGGCAGGCATGGGATGGGGGCACCTACAGTGCATGCCCTTGCTCAGAGCTCCTTGCGGGCACCAAGCCCAGCAGGTCCCACGGGGGGTGGTCCAGAACCTCACACTGTGGCTGGCATGGCAGAGCCTGGGGACTTTGTCTGGCTGCAGGGTGCTGTGAAGGCTGGGCAGCCCCCAGCAGTCGGCAAGGCACAGGAATAGGAGCATGAGATACCAAGCGAGACAGGGAGATGAGAAAGCAGGGTGATGGGCATATAAAGAGGGATCAGGAGTTTCCGGCTCCTGTCAGCTCCCTGCTGGGTCCATCTGTCAGCACCTGCGAGTGCTGATGGCATCGAGCTCTGGTGGCAGCTGGGGCTGCAGGTCCTGCTGAGGGGCACCATCAGGGGGCAGGAAGGGGCCCCTGCCACTGCCTTCCTGCTGCACCAGGGCACTGACAGCAGCTTGGACCCAAGCATGGCCTGGGAGATGAGCAGTGCCCACACACAGCCCTATAGGTGCCCCCTGATCTGAGCCTTTGGTCATGCTGCCCTGCAGCACCCACGTCCTGTCCTCCTGTGCCACCAGCCCCACTGCACACACAGATAGGGAATGCCAGGCCTTTCACCCACCAGAACAAAAAATAATCAGTTCCTACTCTGCTGAGCTGCAGATTAACACCTGGGTACTTGGTGGCCATGTGGTCAGGCACCATGCCTGTGGCAGCCCCCTGCCCCCTGCTACATCATCCCACCTACCTACCCTCTCACCTACTGTAGGTGGGAGAAACAGGAGATTCCCTTGAGCAAGGAAAAAGCTCTAAATATATGAGATTATTCAGAATCAGAAAAGACTTTATTGTCTGTAAAACAACTTAATTAAAATGTGGCTTCACTGCATTTCAGTTTCTGAAGTCCTATAACGCCAGAGCATAACACCCCACTGAATGAACTCTTCTGAATCAGAACATCTACATCTCTTTCAAAAATTATTTCAATTTTTTTAAATGCTTCAGAAGATGTCAACAGCAAAATTTTGCTTTTAAATACTGTGTTCCTGCAGGAATTTTTGGCTTCAGCAAAACACATATTAAAAAAAAAAAAAAATTAGTGAAAGCTGTGTTCCTGGTATTTTTCCTAATTGCCACCATGACAGAACTTGGTTAGCTCCAAGTCCATCCTCTTTGCTTCCAGCTCAAAGCCAGAGAGCAACCCAGAGTAGTGAGGACAAAGCCTGAGAAGGAGCATATCCACCAACCCAATCAAGCTCAAACCTCTCCTGCCGTCATTGCTGCTTGGGCACAGCCAGAGGTTTGCCATTTCTCTATTTAAAACATTTTGCACATTAGTCCTGGTGTCCCTGGAATCCTGGCCAGGCTTATGGACCACTCACGGCCATGCACACCTCCTCTGTGTCCACTTGTCTCCCAGGCATTCAGCAGGAGAACAGGTATTCCAGAGAAACACTGACCCTGTGAGGGGCAAGGGATGGGCTGGCCCTGGTGCTCACCACTGTACGAGCCACTGGGAATGCCTGCCCCTAATTTTTCCTTTTGCATCAGCACCTGCTGGCAGAAGTCAGGAGACTGGCTTATGGACCATGACCTACTCAGGAAAAGATGCTTTGTACCCTGGTGCATTGAAGGTGGTGTCGAGGACCAGTGGAGAAAAGGACAGGCACTGCCATGTCAAGGCAATGGACAAGGAAATGGGTTCTTGGAGATCCGATGTGGGGACATAGCTGCCACTCTCTGAAGCAGCAAACCCCACGGCCAAGCCTCTGCCCCCTCACCAGCAAGCCTGGCTCATGTGTTGGGACAAAGACAACCCGATGTGATTCTCTGCCATGGTGTACCCAGGTGCTGGGCAGCTGCGTGAGCCCGGCTGTGCCTGCGGCGCCAAGGGAACTGCAGCTCATCCGGTCCCAGCTGGACCCCTCTGGGCAGGGCGTGTGCCCCAGTTACAGGCAGGACAGGGCCAGGAAAAAGGAGTCCATCTCCTTTGCAGGAAGCCTAGTGCTGCGGGTGGGTAGCTTCTGGACTTTTGTGTAGGAGCAGATTTACTGAAAACAATTTATTTAATATCAAAAATAATTTCTTACAGCATTTCAGCTGGCGTCAGCCAAGTGCTTACTCACCCGGGAATTCAAACAAAGGCAGGGCTGGCGCCCAGCCAGGGGGTCGGGTGCTGGGTGGTCGTGTCCATCCCGGCCTTGGACCCGCCTCTGGGTCACTTGCGGGCTTGTGGCATGATGTCTCCATTTATTTATTGGAAATGTTTGAACAGGAAATGCTAATGGTTTGGGTTTGTGGAGACAGCTGGAGGGGTCCGGATGGAGCTGCACTGAAGGGGAGGGTGCACTAGGACATGGCAACCCAGCAGAGAAAGGGGAATCGGTTCTGCCACTGGGGATTTGTTCCCTGTATTGGCAGTGAAGGACCCAAAGGGAGGTGAGACCAGGAAGGGCCCTGTCGGTTCTGCTGTCTCCTACTTCACCACTGCCTGCATCCCACACCGCTGGGGAGCACGGGAATGGCGCTGCCAAAACAGTGAAGGAGGAACAGCGACCACAGGGCATATCACATGTGATCCCACCGCCGGCCTGGCGGGTGCCCATTAGCGTGGGAGAGATGTGAAAGTGCTGCCTCCCCCTGCAAGGGGGTCGAGAGGTTCCTACGCAGCCCGGCGCTGGACCGGGCTGTTCCTGCATTTGCTGATAACAACGGAGGTAAAGCCTGACCCAGGAAAGCAGGCAAGATCCGCAGAGATAAACTCCCCGCAGCAACACAAAGGCACTGACCTCCTCACAGCACAGCCGCCGCATTCCCACAAGCACAGCAACAATTGCCCAGGAGCTGCAGGGAGACCCGCATCCAGCCCCACTGGCCAGCTGCCGGGAAGGGCCCACGCGGCAGCCAGGAACACCTCTTGCCGGGATCACTGCATAGAAACCACAGCTCGGGGTTTTTAACCACATCGTCTGTCCATACCGATTGCCCGGACAGTGACAGCAAAGACCTTGCCGTCATTGCTTGCTTCTCGTTTACCGGCTTGGCACTGCCTGTGTTGCAGGGCCAGGGGGATACCGCACAAGCACCCCCTCGTATTTCCTACCTCAGACTTTCATGTGCACACTTGCAGTACAAACAGGCTTTAAGTTTCATCCCTAAACACAGCCGAGAGTCTTACCCACTCACTCACGCAATTCATGTTTGCTTTTAGCAAACATTGCTGTAGCACCGCACACCCACAGCGCACACGGGGTACTGAACGGCAGGCGTGGGGTCGACTCGGTCTCCCTCTGCCCTGCCCGTGCCGATTCACGGACCAGGAGGCTGGAACCCGCCTGGCACTCCCGTGGATCCCCGTGCCAGCTCTGCCCCGAGAGAGCACCAGCTGAAAAAGACAGAGGCACTTAATAGGATTTGCAGAAATACCCAGATCAGTTACACACCATGCGCCTGTTGTCTCGGGCAGGTTTTTAAAATCTTTATCTCTGCATCATTAAACACTCATCTACATTTGAAAAGAATCCCTTTGGTTCCCTACCTCTGAAATGAGGATAACTATCCTTCACCTCGTAGCGGGGTTATGAGGATAAACAGATTAAAGACTGTGAGATATTGTGGCAAAGAAGGTTAAACAAGCCCCTGTGACAGACAGCCCCGGGGCAGGAACCAGCATCAGAGCCATGCACAGCATAAGCTGCCGACCCACGTCTGCACCATGCTAATGAACCCAAAATTCCAGCGACGGGTTTGCGACTGTCTGCCTTCACAGGACATAGTCCCCAACCAGCTGAAAGCCCGCTGAGGGGATAGTTCCCAAGCCACGGATGTGCACCCGTGTCCTGAGCCTGGGAAAGGGGAGTGCAGGGGTGCCTGGGGAAGAGGGGCTGGGAGGTGCTCATTAGAAGCACAAAGCTTCAAGACGGCATCAGAGATCCAGGTGCCGCAACAAGGGCCTGAGGGCAGTGGAATGCAGCGGGGCAGCTGTTCCCTCTGCACATCCCTCCCTGCATCCTCAGAGCAGGGCAACCATCTGCTACTGCCCACAGTTCTGCCCATCCCTGTCCCACTGGGTGCCCCAGGCAGGCAAGGACAGTGGGGAGATGTGCACTTCTGCAGAAAGAGCTGGTGGGGTAGAGGATGAGCCAGACAATTAATGTCTGGAAAGTCTCACCCGGATCCCTAGTAAAATAATGGCACAAATATTAAGAAAAGGAGCTCTGTAAACATCTAGAGGATAATGAAACCATGAGCTATAAGCAGGATGGGATTTGTAAATAAAGGACTGTGCCAAAAACAACAAGCCCTCCATAATTGTTTTGGATAGAAGGACAAGATTAGTGCGGGAAGGAGACTCGGTGGATGTCATGAGAGGAGAGGACCTGGAAGAACTGGGTCTGTCCTCCTGCCTGACCATTAAAATCTCTTGGCATGTTTGGGCAGGTTTGAGGGGGCTGACCTGACAAAAGGTGCCCTTGATGGCATGGCTGACAACTGGGGGGATACCTGCCCTCTGGAGCTGAACACCTGCACTCCCCCAGCCTGGCACTTGTCATACCAGCACCGCAGCAGTCGCTCAAGCCTTGGTCACCTCTGAGCTGGTGGCAGAGAGCAAGGCTGAGCCCCCATCTCAGATGAGGCACATCTCACCGCCATCCCTCGCAGGGCTGGGACCTGCACAGTGCAGGAACAAGCCAGCTGTACTCTCATGGAGCATCAGAGTGAGAAATAAAACTGAGTGAAGCCAGGAGTAGGAAAATAATGCTGGCACCTTCCATGACATTCCACAGGTTTGGGCAAAGCTTTGTCTTTCGTGAACATCAAAATGGCATGATCTGCGAAACTGTAGGGTTCCCTGGTAGTCTCAAGTATCAGATTTTTGGCCAGACATACAGGAAATGTGTGTGCACCTCCTTGCAACCAGCCCTTTGAAATGCTACACTATAAAAGCGCACGTAAGCACTAGCAGTCATCTGTACTGCACAGGCCAAACTTGTCCAGCGTAGACATTGCACGGAAGGAAAAGCAGGAGCCTGGCCAAAAGGTACCTGGTTTTGTACTTGAGCCTTGGGCCTCTGTAGTACCCAGCTGTTCCGGGCTGGGTAGCACATGCTCGCTGGTGAGCAGCTGGCTGCATGCGGCATGCAGGGCAACACTCACAAACTAAGGATAAAATGCACCATATATGGTGAAGATATTATTAGTCCATAGCTTCTTCCTAGGATCTTCCAAGGATATTTTGCTTGAAAATGGGGAACAAAGAGGCTTGATTGTGTCTCAAGCAACGACTTGAACTGCCCACAGGGCCAAAACCAGTGGCTTCAGAGAAAAAGAGAGCAGTGAGGTGTCAGATACCCTTGCGTATCTGTGAGGTACTTCACAATATTCTGGTTAAGTATTTGTCCTAATTAATACTGATTTCCCACCCATTACCTACACCCTGACTGGACTCCAGAAGTTGTTCTCAACAGGGAGATGTTGCTGAAGTGGTGCCATTACTTGTCTCCAGGTACTCAGTGCAGGCACAGGTGAGTTCAGAGTTGGCACCAGCCTTGGCTGCAACCCAGCACAGCACAGAAAGGATGAAGTACCTGCTCATAGGTTTTGACTGAGCTGAATGCCAAGCTGGATGTGTTGGCAAAGAAAGGGGGATACCTCTCTGCGTGGTAGCAGCTAACATAGGGCTTGTTTTGGGGTCCTGGGGGTAAGATCAATGCTAGGAATGGTGAATTCAGTCCTGGGCACCAGAGCTGGGAGCACAGAAAATGGGAGTTGTTAGGCAGTGCTCTATGCAGCAGAGGATGGGATGCCGACTCTGAGATGCTGTGACTAGACTGGTGCCCCAGTTTAAAAAGATCCAGATGAAGTGAGAGATGTAAATGTGATCCCCCCCTCTCCCATGGCATCCTTGCAACCAAGTGGGGAGGTATGGGCTGGAAGGGGGCAGATAAAAGGTGGCTTAAAAACCGAGATGTTGGAATCTGTGTCTTCAGACATTTCCAAAATTCAGTGGATTGAGGCTCAACCAGCGGGCTGTACTGCCAGAGCTCCTGAGGCCAAAATTATTCTGTGAAATGAGAGAGAGTGCAGAAAACAGGCACAGAAAAGACACAATTGCAGGAGAACGCACCCCACAGTGACAGAATCAAGCTGAACCTGTTTTCTTCTTAAAAAAGCTCAAGAAATTTGACTGCTATGCACAAGTACTCTCATAGTAAGAAAATATGGTGTGCTAAACTGTTTTTATTCCAGCCAAAAAAGGCAGAACAAGAATCAATGGCTGGAAATTAAAAGCCAGACAAACCTGCATAAGAAATATGACATGCATTTTCTGAGCAATGCTGATTAGCCAGCGGATTAACCATCAGTGACTAAATAAGACCAAACCACGAACTCCCTTGCACTTCCAGACCAGATGATTTTGTGTCTTAGTGAAACCTCAGGTTATTCAGATCCAGAAAGAGTAAGACAAGGTAGTCAGGGAGATCAGTGTAGGTGATCTAGTGACTGACACTGATCTTAAACATTGTGGGTAAAAATACATCGTATTACTAGTACACACAGAAAAATTCCCATTGCACAAACTCAGTGTAAACATCCAAGAGTTGACATCTGCAAACCCACAGATGGAGGGGGATGACAGTTGTTAGACTTGTTTTAGAAACAGAAAAACACCCAGCCCACGGACAACTCACAGGGGCCTTGCAATGGGAGTGAAACCATGAGCAGGGCATGAGCTTGCAACACCAGAAGTCTGTCACGAGGCAAATTCATGAGCAAGATGGGGTCTACCCCAGGATGCTCTTGGATCCTGTGTATAGGCACATGGTACATTGAGTGGGGAAGAAATGGCCTCTCTGTGCAGGACCTGGGGGGACCACATAAGGCATAGGGCCGTTTCAGGAAAAGTAGGATCAGAGAGATGCACAAAAACAGGGGAAAATTCAATAGGAAAAAAGAAATGCTTAGGAGTAAATAACAAACAAACAAAAAAAAGCTGATGGAAAACCTGGACAGCACTCACAACTGAAGCAAAACACACCTGACAAGGACCAGTCCTGAATAGACTGGCCACAGGCAAAATGATCTTCCCTCTTCTTAGTATCTGTATTCACAGAATTATAAAAAATAAGCCTGGAAGGCCCTTGAAAGGTCACCTAGCCTGTCTGCCTGCCCCCAAACAAATCAAACCCTTCCTGGTAGAGCTTTTGTCTGAACTTTTCCTAAAAGAAGCCTCTAGTGGTGAAGACAGCTCCCAGGAAAAACAAGTTTTAATCTCTTTTACCACAATCATTGCAGGGTGAGTCTATGGCTTCTTCTACCCACCTGAAAACAAGGATAGCCCATTATCTCATACTTTGTAGCAGGGCTTTATGTATTTAAAGACTTTTATCTTATTTCCCTGCAGTCTTTGTGCTCTGATACTAAGCTACCCTTCAGCCTTCTCCAGTATGTCATGTTTTCTGAATTTCTGATCTCATTCTTCCCTGGGCTTTATCCAAGAACGGCAACTTGAAACACTGAGCCGCAAGTGGGATTTAGCACTGTGTCTAACACTCTAAAGTCAGCAGGATCACATCAGGTGTTTTACAAACACCTTATTTATGTGTCCTCATCTGATTTTGCTCTTCTCACTTGGGCTGCCAATGTGTCACGCTCCCTGCAGGACCCACTGTCACCACCAGCTATTTTCCTACAGAGCAACTTTGCTCATTCCCCAGCTAGATGTTGATTTTTCTCAACTCACAGAAGAGACTTACATTTGTTCTTATCAACAGGTTTATCTCAGGTTTCTTCAATTTCTCAAGAAAGGCAGTCTTGCAGGCCCTACCACACAGGTGCTGCAGGTGAAGTTCACTGATGAAAGCACTGACTAGCCCTCAACCCAGACCAGGCCCTGTCTGTGGCCTGAGCACTGGTAGCGGCGGCCAGCTGTGCTCTCATGTAGTCACACACTCACCTAGACCTCATTTCTTCATTACTCATAAGAATTTCACGTGGAAACGGGACCAAACTCCTGTGAAAGTCAAAATTTAGCACATCTTGTCTTTCCTATGTCAGCCAGTATAGATAACCTCAGGTAGAAAATTCAGTTGATTCAGCTCTTAGCTGATGGCCAAAGCTGTCACTTACCAGTTCGTTATCTCTACTCCCATGTTGTGTCACTTAATGATGTATTTGCCTGTCTTCAATTTGTTTATGCCAATAGTCCCTTTTTCCTTTATTTCTGCACCCCCAGTCTTGAGTAAAGCTCAGGAACTTGGAAGGCCACAGAGATTCATTTTGGAAAAAAAAAAAAAAGGAGGGAAAAGAAATGCTCAACAACAACTACATCCTCAGAACTCACATGTTTATCCAAATGCATCTGAACCTTCTGGGGACAGTGACTTTTTAGGGGAAAATGAAAACAAGTTCAAGTGAGTTTTCCATCCCTGTGACAGTACATTAATTCCAGCCAATCTGTAACAATTTTCCAAGAAGATTTCCTGCAACCTCACAGTGATTAAAGGAAATAACATTGTGAATAAAGGGACATTCTTCAAAGTCAACGAAGGAGCCACAAATGGTACATTCTCACAGAGGGCCGGAAAGCGCCGGCGCGAGGTGGATTTTGTGGTGTGTGGCCCCCCAAAAGGAAGAGGGTGGGCTCCCGGCTCCATCCCTCTTCCCCAGGCAGGGGTTGTGACCGGGCTTCTCCTGGAGCAGGCAGTGAGGGAAGACCATCTCCAGGCTCCCCATGTTTGAGGGCAAAAGGCTTGACCCCATGAGCTCTGACTCCCCACCTCCAGGTGAGAACCAACAGGTTTGGGGTTGGGGGACAAGGGTCTCGCTTTCTATACAAACAAGGTGCAAGAATCCATTGTCCCTCTCAAAACCGAGGGCGACTACACAGAGAGCAGCACCCCACCACGGCTGCTTCATGCCACAATCTCTTTCCTAGGAATCTCCCCATGGCTGGCTTTGTCTGAATCAAACCCTCAGTGCATTTGCCTGGCTGGGCCCCAAGATTGACGTGGAAATGTGAACAGGCCCAAAGCACTGCCGGGCAAGCAGGGTCCTGCCTGCTGCCGCCCCAGCCCACAGCAAACCCTCTTACTGGGGTACCCTGACACTGGGACCAGCAAGGGAGGGATGAGCATGCACTCAAAATGGCTTGGCCAGTGGGGACTTTTAAAGGCTCACCTTCTTACCTAAAACAAAGAGAAGGGTGTAACTAGGAAGTATGAAGAGCTGGAGAGGAAGGTGAGAGGGGGCTACCCAACAACCCAAGCACACATGTTTCAGTTGATGCTACATAATAAGGGAATTACCTAATGAGCTTATTGTGGCACATGGACAAGTCATTTAGAAATATCATGGCCACGTGGGGAGGCTCCTAGAGGAGCCAGGTGGCCCTACTCTGCAGAGCTGGAAAGATGAATCCCCTCTCCCACCCCATCCCCTGGGACCAGCCCTCTTCCTCCCTGGGTAGCACATGTCCGGAGGTGCCACAGGGGGCCAACACAAATCCAACCAGAACTGGGAACGGATACAGTAATACAGAGTGTTTTTTAAAAAGAAACAGCCCATGCTCACGGCAGACCTTAGAGGGCTGCAGATCGGCAGCCCCATGTCACCTGTGCAGTGGGGATGGGGCTGCTCAGGGACCAGCACGGTGCAACTCCCACCAGACAGGCAGCACTGCCCCAAGCTGCCGGCACAGGGGCTTCCAGAAGTACGGATTGCCTTTCCCTGCACTAGCAGCTGTGAGGGATATGTTGGACAAAAACAAATAACTCCAAAATATGGATTGGGGTTTTTTTTGAAAGTCGTTTAAATACAGCTGTATAAAATCTGAGCTCAAGGCAAATTCATATATAAGTGCCTGTGAACGTGCTAATTGGAATGGAAAATGGGTGAGAGAACCTAATGTTGAAAGTCACTCAGAACAATGCAAACATTAAATATACAAACGCTCATCAAATACTTATTTAGAAAGTGACCTTTAGACAGTGAACAGACTGGGCTGAAAAAAAATTATTTGCTGATAAATATTGAACTCATTGAGGAATTTGGGGATGTGGCAGTATTTGCATGAACTACAGCAGGGGAAGTATGAAAATGCTGAAGACACAGAACTCCTCCAAAGAAAAAAGGGAACAGCAAAACTGAGCCAAAAATGAGGCTCCACTTAAAAATTACTCCTGCACTAGTGAAGACAGGACCAAACACAGGTATTTGCTGGAAAAATGTAAACTGATTTTTTTTATTATTATATTGAGGTAGAACTGTGATTAATTATGTAGAAAATAAATTATGAAACTTAAACATATTCAGTTAAAAAAAATGCTGAAAACATTCTTGCTGAAAGTGAATTAGATTGAAAACTATTCTGTGGAAACTATTTTCATTTAACTTTTCAATGGGATATTTCAAAACAATTTTTTCCCTTTCAGTTATCTAAAGCAGAAAACTGTTTGAAATTTGGAAGAGCTGTTTTCATCTCTTCCTTGTCTTTTTTCCCCTGCCCTGAACCTTCTTGAAGACTGCCTGATGTTCCCACTAGATTTCCCCCTCTCTTTTCTCGTCTTTTATTCTCTATGCTCCTGCTTTACAAGGCTTTGGCACTCTTGAGAAAGAAAAAAAGAAAAATCCTAAATGCAATATCACTTCCTCAGCTACTGAAGTTTTGTAAGAATACAAGTAAGAAGAAATAAGAAAAAATTTTCAACATTTCAATAATTTTTCAGCTGTAGTAGAAGCAATTATGCCTACCTAGAAAATGGTGGGACTTGCAGCCATAAGATCCAGGATTTTTTTCTTCTTTTTTTTCTGTGATTTTTTTTCCCCTGAAATACTTTAATTGGAATTTTTCTTTTTTTTTTTTTTTTTTTTTTTCCCTGAAATTTTTTAATTGGAATTTTTTTTTTTTTTTTTTTTTTTTTTTTCTGCAGTAGGGAAAAATCAGGGTCTATTTTCTGGAGTACTGCATTCTGATTAGCCATGATGACTCAGACTCTGGGAACACAAGCGCAGGGCAGAGCACCAGAAGTAGCTGCAGGGGCAAGGGAATGGTGGTGCCCTAACCCACCTGGGGGATTCAGCTCCTGCGTTGCTGGCTGGGGAGTGAAAACCCTTTTCTGCTGCACGTGGAGCTGCTGCTTCTCCTGCAGCCAGACCCTCCATCAGAGGGGTGACATTAGGGGGAGTTGCAGGGCTCAGAGGTGACAGGAGCCATGGGGACAATCCCACTGCTGTGGCAGCAGCAGATGTATGAGGCTGCAGAGCCCCTGGCTCCACAGTGGGGAGATGCTGGGCAAAAAAGCCTTGCACACCTGCAGTGCGGCTAAGGAGAGGAAAAATGCCACAGCTGGCATTTGAGAAGGAGAATGGGATATCCCCTGGCCTTTCCAGTTGGTCACCGCTGCCCCAGCTCTGAGCCCAGCACAATGAGAACTGTAAGTGATGCCCCAGGTGCCCACCCATGCAGGGACCATAACTAAAAGAATTGCTGCTTCCCAGGCAAGGTGAGGTGGGGGTAGATGGGAGCGGCCAGCTCAGTCCCTCTCTCTCTCAGCATCAACGTCCTTCCACAGTCCCTGCACCTCCGAGTATCTGCTGTGGGATAAGGCACAGCCCCACACCGAGGGTGGGGGACTGTCACTCCACAGCAACAAAACAATAGTCAGTGTCGATTATTTATTTTCCAAATAAATCAGCGGGTCCTGCAGGAGAAGGGCTGGAAATCAGCGAGTTTAGATTAGACCCTCCCCAAACCCCGGCTGGGCCTTGAGCCGCTGTCAGGGCTGCAGAGAAACAGCAGTGAACTCTCACGCAAATGGCCTATAAAAAAGGCCCCTGTCAAAGGCACCTTGACCTGTAGGCTCGCTGTGGTGCTGGGCTCCCCGCGGCCCTCCCCTCTCTGGGCTGCGCTCCCCTTGCATGATGTATTTCCCCTGCCTTTTTTAGAGCTGCATTATGTTAGCTCCAGGAAACAGCCTCTTCCTTCTTATAAACACAGCCCTGGGTTACTGACCAGCGGCCCTGCCACTCCACAGCCACTCTCTGTCCATCCATCACACCTCGCTGTCACCCTGGCAACATATCTCTTGGACCGGTCCGGCTCCAGAGATGGGAGAGGCAGAAGGGGGGGGAAAAGGGGGGGGGTCACATACACAGAGCACGATTCCAGCCTGCTGACTAATTCCCTGGAAACCCTGGGGCTGCACAATGAGAAAGCCTTTCCGAGGGTTTCTCGAGCGTTACTGGAAGGTCAGACGAAGGTCAGTGCAAGGACATGGCTCCTACTTTCCCCACCGTCAGCAAGGGCGGGTGCGCGGGACGGACGTGGGTGAGTCGCGGGGGTGCACGGCAGGAGGGATGTTTGGAGAAGGGTGCCTGGGCCCAGACAGCCCTGTGATGCAGCACAGTGCCCACTCGCTGCTGCTGGGTGTGGGGAATGCGCCTGGGAGAGGGCTGGTGGGGTGTCCTGGCAGCCAGACAGGCGTCAGTGCTTCCAGTAGGACAGGGCATGGCCAGTGGCGTGGCCTCTTGCTGCCCCGGCAAAGGGAGGGATGAGGAAAGGAAGAGCTACCTCGTCCCTATGCGAACTCCCTGCCACCTTTGCTATGCCCCCAGTGCCTTCAGACTGTTGGCCTGATACAGCATCGCTGCACAGGTCATTCTCAGTGCAGGATGGATCCAGGGGTAGAGCACTGGGATGAGTCCTGGGAAGAGGTATCCACGGCTGAAGCAGAGCAACTACAGCAGGAGGGTCCATCTGTGCCCTTCCCCTGAAACACCACCTTTGTCCATCCCCACCTGCTTGTCCTTCATGTTAAGCCATTGTCTCCAAGAGGAAATGCCATTTAAAGTCAGGTATTTCAAAAGAAATGGGAGACCTCTACTCTCGGAACAGCATAGCACTTCACTTCTGCCCATTTCCGGGGTAAAAATGGGACTCAGGTTTACATGGGGATAAAACAAAAAAGGCAATGCTTTTAAGGACAGATCCTCACAAACACAAACCAAAGCCCCATGAGGGCAAAAGCTTTATAATCCATGCTCTTCTTTAGAGGTGTAAGTGGAGTGGAAGGGTGGAGGGGGTGGGGATTTAAATCTGGAAAACTGAGTTCCCCGTCCCTTTGGTCTGGCAGAGGGCCCACCGACAGACCAAAAACAAGTCTTCAGAGAAGCCTGTGTGGGATAATCCAGCTCTGGCCCCTGAGGGGACAAGAACAATTAGGAATCCTCTCTCAAGTCTCCACTCCAAGATAGAAAAACAGTTTATAGTTTGGTCCAGAGTTGTTGTTAGAAAGTTCTGAATCATCAGGATACACTAACAATTTCTGCACAGTAATTGCCAGGATAATTCATTAGGCAGACTCAGAGATAAACTATTAGCAGAAGCTTTCAAATCTCCCACCTGCCTGCCCGTGTGCAGGACTCTGTGGCTGCTCTATTTATATGCTGGCTGTTGGTAAGGAGCTGTCGCAGGAGGGAACCATATGAACAGCCATGGCTAAATATGAGAAGTATTTCAAAGGAAAACGAAAGAATGGGTGTTTATTAGAAGTGTGCAGACCAAGCACATGCTCCACCATTAACCTTTCCAGGAGTGGTAATCAGCCAGGAAGCTGTTTGCCTTCACTGTCCCTGAACAAGATACAGTCCCCACCCACAGAAACCATTCCACTTAGAGAGAAAAGCCCACCATGGCATCGGATGCTGGCCCATGGTGGCCTCTGGAAGCATCATGCAAAACGCCTTTGGGCTTAGCCTGCCAGGCTTTTATTCCATATTTACCCAGCAGAAACAGAACTGATGAGCTTCCCCAGCCCCATCTTCCTCCCTAGACTTTAGCTGCAGGTTGTTGCAAGGCAGGGCATATTTGTGTCCAACCCTGCTGAGCTGGTCAGCAGCAAGTTACAGCTGAGAAGATAAAGCTGTGCAACAGCCTCTGGCTGTGGGTGCCCCTTGGAGCAAATGCCAGCCCCTATAGACAAATACCAACAGAGCTGAGGAATGCCAGCACAGAGAAGCAACTGCCCGTACACTGCCCTATGCATGTGCTCAGCCAAGTCTGCAGCATAGTTTCTGCCAGAGCTGGTTTCTGCACCTTTTCTCAGCTCAATTACCCCAAAACCCTCCTGGCAAACCCACAGCTGTGTGCCATTTTAGGCACAGATTTGCCAGCTCCAGGAGTAGTTATGGCCAGTATGGCTTCATCTGCATGGGAACAAGCCCTGCTTGCAGCCAGAGGAATCTTGATTAAGCAGGGAGAGAAGTGGGGACTGGCTGCCAGGCAGATGCCCTAAACAAGAGTAACTTATCAGCTCTGTTTCCAAGATGAGACATCTGTCACCACCTCACACAGAGCCAGCCTGGCCACTCACTCCTCACCAGCAGGCCTGTACAGAAGCAAGAGGGTTTTCCTCTTCTCAAAGGAAGCCACAGAAATGGCCACTGCCTAACTTGCGAAATTTCTTCTAGAAAAGGCTTTGCTCGGGCTAAGAAAAGCATTGCACCCAGAATGCTCTGGGGGACGGCGCTGGACGGGAGCGGGAGGCGCTGGATGGGAGCGGGAAGCAGCATGCAGCTGCACTTCCAGCCCTATGTGTTTGCCAGTGGGCTGGCTCCAGCGGCAGCGCAGGGAGGTCCCCAGCCCAGAGGAACACCGAGTGCCACAGAGAGCAAGGAACCATTCCACCAGCACACATGCAGCAAAGCCTGACACGATTAATCCCTCCTGTTTATTATGTAATAAAACACTTTCCAGACCTGTTAAAATTTAATTGGTTTAATCTTAATTGTTCCATTTTCTGTGGCACATGCAAACACAGAGCCTGACCCTGCCACTCTCATGTGAACCGTCCCGCAGGCTGTGGTGGGAGCAGGATGAAACCTGCTGACCTCAGCGGGATTACATGCATGAATCAGAGCAGCAGGCCTGGGCTTGGAGCTGAAACCCAGCACTGGGCAGGCCGCCAGCATAAGGCCCAGGGTCCACTTAGGCTCCACTTAAGCCCTATGGGATGCAAGTGGTACGCAGGCCTGTGGATGTGAGTGGTGAGCAAGTCTCATGCTGGGCCTTTGCTGAAGGATGAATTTCAGCCTGGTTTCTTAACTTCATGGGCACAAACGTGCAACAACGGTTTCTGAGGCAAGGAGCAAAGATGCTCCCAGAAAGGCTGTGGGGTGTGCTCTAGCAAAAGGGTGGTGTACGTACGCCTGCAGCAGTGTCCTCCTTCCACTGGACAGGAAACCTTCTCGTGAGCATGAGCAGTAACTGTAATTTATGACAGCTTCTACTCCAGAGGAAGAAGTGTTTTGCTACCCTCTGCACATCCACAGTCATGGGGTTGTGTTGTGCAGCAGTGTGGCTTTGTGAAGCCTGGATATGCTCTGTGAACAAGAGACACCAAATGAAAGCATGCAGGAGGAGGTCCTTGCCACGGGCTTTTTCTATCCTGCATTGCCTTAGATATAGGATGACCTTACCTGCTCCTGCAAGATGGCTCTCATAGAGATCAGTGAGCCTCAGCTTCAGAGGCCCATCAGGCACTGATATCAAAGGCAGCCTTCCCTTTGGTGTCCAAGTCTACTGAGTTCCCCTTGCTGTAATGGCCATCATCCTTGCATGTGCCCCTTCTATCCCCAAAAGTGCTGAGCAATGAATATTGCGCACAGCTACTCGTATCCCCCAAACCAAGCTTCTAACTTGAAAAAGTATGTGTTTCTGAGTATGCTAGAGTCTGGTTTTGACCCTCAAAAAGCACATTTCTCATTGAGACCTTTTTTTTGGGACATACATCCAAGTCATACATCCCTGCAAGAACTGTGAAGCAAGAGTAAATCAGCGAATGCCAGTGGAGCAAGAAAATACTGAAGAAAAGAAGATACTTGCAGCAACATATTTCTCAAGAAAATGGACGTTAGTTGGGTGGCTCTTGGCCAAACCAAGCCAGGAGGTTCTCAGATCCAGAGAGGTGGAGGCAGGTGTGAAGTGGCAGACCCAAAAGGACAGGACAGTCTAGGCACTGTCCAGGCACAGATGGTAGAGAGCAGTGGGAGACAGCCTGTTGCTGGGCAAGCACGCAGCAGCCCTTGCCTGGACCTGGCTCTGCTGCCTGCAGAAGCTCTCCCCTCTCCTGAGGGATACAGATAACGTTTCTTTTCAGAATTGACCACCTCAGCCATTCCTATACATTCCTATACAGCGGCAAGGAAGGGATAAAAGCCATGCTTTCCCCCAGGAGACGTGACCAGGCCGGGAGACTGAGGGAGGGCGTCCGGGCCGGGAGCTGCCGGAGGAGCTGCTCCGTGTCCGCTCCCTCCGGGGCCCCCACGCGCCCGCTTGCACCGTGCGGGGCGCCGAAGCCGGGCCGTGCGGGACCGGGTGGGCCCACTGCCGGCAGGTGACCGCGGCATGCGGGGCCGGTGCGGGCCTTGCCGTACCGCCCGCCCAGCGCTTCCCGCCGCCGCGCCGCCGTCCCCCGTTGGCTCCTTGAGCACCGGCGTTGGAGACAGGGCCGGATTAGTGTGTTTGTTTGTTTACGACCATTAGTGCGGGGCCGGCTCCAGCACTCCGCACCCGCGAGACTAATGGAGCAATTAGCAGCCCCGGCACTGATAGCATCGCCCCGAGCGAGGCCCCCGGCCGCGGCCGCTGCTACCGGGCTGCCTGCGCCCGGCGCCCTGAGTCGGGGATGGGTTTCCCGCCCGCTGCGGAGCGCGGCCGCTGCAGGGCTGCTGCTCGCTCCCCGGGCCCGGGGGGGCTCTTGGCTCTCTTGGCTCCGCTGCAGCATCCGCAAGGCAAGCTCCATCCATTACAATAATCCCCTGTCTAAACACAGCGCAGGAACGGCCGGGACAACAAGGCCGCGCTATAAACAGAGCTCAGGGGACGCCGCTAATGATATAAATAAAATAACCATTAATAGCCCTGTGACCCCAGCCCAGTCGGTTTGGGAAAGCCCCGGAGCCGCATCCCGGGGCTGACACCCACCAGCAGGTATCAGGGCTGCCCTGCTCCTTCCTGCCCTTGTCTTCTGCACCCCGGCACTGCTCGCCTCGGTCCGGTCGTGCTCCCTGGTGCCAGCCGCCCGCTACGGGCATAGTCGGGCCCGACCGTCTCCCCTCTTCCCAGCTGGGAGCGCGCCTCTGATCCGTCTCCACCAAAGGGGGGATGCTGGCTGGCATGGTGGGAAGGCGCTGGCTCGGTTACCGCACCGGGAGCACCGGCGGGTGATAAGGCAGCCGCAAGAAAGGCCGGGATAACACGGGATCCTCCCAGGCCTGTCGGGGCCCGGCCGCGGCTGCCTCCCTTCTCAGGGCCTGGGTTCTCCGAGCAGTCCCTGTGGCCGGCGGCGGCATGAATGAGTGGGTCCCACCGGGAGAACCACTCGCACCGCCGGGGAGACATCCCGAAGCGTCGTTTCTGCCTTGGTCGGGCTCC
>VYXB01004225.1:839315-851985 GCA_013397135.1 Pachyramphus minor | reverse complement strand
GCCGGGCCCGCGGAGCAGCTTTGCTTGTAAAAAGCCGACGGCGGGGCCCGGTGGTGCCGCGGCCCCTCTATCTACTCTGTATCGGTCACTGTCAGCGCCAGCTCGCCCAGTCAGTCAATAAACCAGGTGCAATATTCGCCGCACGATCCTCCTTCGCCCACCGGTCGGTGCCCGGTGGCGGGGCGGTCGCCGCGTCGTGCCCACGGGGCAGGGCGGCCCGACCGGCTTGTGAGCGTGCCAAGGGCGCTGAATGGGGCCGCGAAGCTCAGAGCCGGGCCCATTGTGGCCGCCGGGCCGGCGCTGAAAGGAGTCGCCGAGGAAGGTAGCGGGAATAGGCGCTTATTGGATTCGGGAACAAAAGGTGTGGCAGGGAGGCGAGGGACAAAGGGGCCCCGGCGCCGAGATTGACGGGCCGCTTTGCCCCCCACTGAGGCCCAGGCCCGGCGCTTTATGCGCGGGGGCTGCAGAAACGTGCTAGGTTTTGTTCCCCTTTCTGGGAGCGCAGGGGAAGAGGAGGGGGGTCCGCGGGCCGCTGATTAGGGCCGGCCGGGCCGGGCAGTCTGAATGCCGGGGCATTATTGCTACATGTTCAGCCATTTCGCTCGATTGCAGGGGGAGGGGGAGGCCGAGGCCTCCGAGGACGGGCCGCGGGGTCGCCCACCGGCCAACTCCGTCCCGAGCCGCCCTGTCCCGTCGCCGCTGCCGCGGCGCTCTCGGGGCGGTCGGGGCTCCGCTGCCGCGGCCCGCCTGTGCCGTGCGGGTCCCGCCGAAGCCCGTTGGGGAGGGCCGGACACCCGCAGAGCCCCGCCTGGCGCACCCCGGGCGGCAGCGGGGACCAGAGGCGCCGGGAGCTCTCCCCTGCTGTCCCGCACATCTGCCCGGCCGCTGCGACGCTGGATCTCCGGAGGTAGTTCCAGCGGAGCCTTCTTGAAACCGCCGGCATGACCGCAGACCCGGGGCGCAGTATGCCATCCCCGTTACCCAGAGCTGCCCACCGTGATGTCCCCTTGATCTTCCCTTGTGTATTGTGTGACAGTCCCTCAGCCATGAGCAGAGGACAAGGCTATCTCGCAGAAGCTGCAGGTAACGACGGTTCCCGATACTAAACCCGGGTTTACACTGTACATTCCCACCATTCAATCTGAACGTACACCCTTGGGGTTCGCTGTTTGAGGAACTGGAGAAATTCTTTCCACTGCAGCACTGCAGGGACAGAGTGGGCAACCAGCAGGCCCCAGAGCTCGGCTCGGCACAGCACCTTGCTGTCCCGCGAGCCACCCCGAGGCCGGCGCGCTTCACGGGGCCGGTGCTGGGAAAGGATGCGGCACGCCCAGCTGATTGTTTGCTGGATGGCAGTAAGGTGTCACAGGAGAGGAAGCCCAGGCCCCACTCTTGGCTTTCTGAGATGAGTGGTTAAGGCCCTGTGGTCTCGTGGGTAGAAACAGGATAGCCAAGAACAAAGGTAATGTGCGCTTTTCGCAGCAGCAGTCAGGCTGGGGAGATTTGTCTCTGCCATAGGAAAGAGTTGTATTTTCCTCCATGTTTTGCCAGACTGTTGTCTATAAAAATAGGGGACCCGTGTGAGTTCATGACTTGGTGTTCAAGTCAGAGGAACTGAAACCACAATAGAAGCTCCTCCAAAATCAGGGTGTTGGAGAGGAGTTCCCAGGTTAACACATCATCTCAAAGTACTTGCCAGCTCATTAGAAACCCAGTCCATCTCGGCAGTGCCCAGAGGCTCAGGATGAGACCAGAGCCCTGGTGTGGGACATGCTGCCTATGTCTGTAGTCAGTCTCTAGAGCATGGGCAGTTATGCAAAGGGAAAGGGCACATGAGGACCCCACAGCCATGAAGCAAGAGGCAGTGCTGGGCTGTACCAGCATTATCCGGCACCAGCAGTACCCAGCATTGCCATAGTTGTGAAGTCAGTATTGTGCTCACCTCACTTGTGCCTGGTCACAATCCTGGTCCCGTTCTCCCTGTGCAGAGCTGGAACAGCGCCCAGCTGGGGGATGCCGGGAGGCCTGACTGCAGGCTGATGTGGCATGGCAGTGGAAGTTTCTAGATGTCCACCATAGTGAGCCCCATTCCTGGGACAGATCCCAGCTGTCCCACCAGCTCAGACTGGGGGAAGGGCAAGGGGTTAGTGGGAGGGACCCCTCTGCAGAGCCTCACCCAAAGCCCCTGAGCCGATGGGGAGAACGAAGTGGCACAATGAACCAGCAGTATTGGAGGACCTGGAGTAGGGCGGCAGAAATGAAGTACTCCAAAGAGGAGGAACAGCTGGCGGAGGCCTGTGGGAGGGAGATGGTGAGAGATCGCAGATTGGACAGGCTGCCCAGGGAGGGGAGACACAATGGAGGGAAGTTGCTGTGTGTCTGTGCTGGAGGCAGTGCCTGCCCATGACATGCCCTGTCCCCCACACCCTGGGACAAAGTGGGATGCTACTCGTGGGGTGAGAGGTACCAGGAAATCCCTGCTGGAAAACCCTTCAGTATGGTCCCATCCTGTGATGGTGGCATAGCCAGAGGGACTTCAGGGAGGGAGAGATGGGGAGGACCATGACTAAGGGGCAGAGGGTATGTATTTCTTCCTGGTTGACTGGGGGGTTTACTGCTGTTTAGGAATCAAGATGGAAGTTGCCTATTGATTTCCAACAGGGATGAGATTTCTAAGACAGTGCACTGACTTAAAGGAAAGGAAGGACTCTTGGGGTAGCTAGGCTTTAACTCCCAAGCCTCAGAGCCACTCTGTGCACAGGCTCCAGTTGTTTTTCATTCAAGTTTCCTGGCCAAGGAGGAGCCCATGAGCAGAACTTGTCTCTGTCCAGTGGTTCCTAGGGAGGCTTGATCCAAACCCCTGTTCTGCCTGGGTTTCTGAGGCCTTTCCATCATGCTCAGGATCACACAGAAGCAATGCTGTTCCTTCCACAGCACCACAGACATGCTCTGCTTTCCTCTCCTTCCTGACATCTTTTCCATTCCCCCCTCCCTGCTGCTGAGGTCATCCCTCCCCCCTCATATGCTTCATCCTTCTCTCTTTACCACTCACTTGCTGCCATCAGCAAGGAGCTTGCCTGGGCACAGAGGGAGATGGGTGCTCCCAGAGAGGCTGCTCAGGCTGCCCACAGACCTGGGCAGTCCTCGCTGAATTCTGGTCCCATCTAGTTCAACCCGGACACAGCCACCTCCTGCTGCCTTGAGCTTGGGAACCTGGGGACCCAGCTGCATGCTGGGGTGGTGACCAGCTCTTGCCCCTCTTATTTTGGATCATTTTGGAATGGCAGCTCCTGCTCTGCAGAGCTTCCCACTGCAGCCACCCTGTGCCTTGAGCGGGGAGCTGTGAAGGCTGCTTGGCCACCTGGGCTCTGCAGAGCCAAGAGGTGTTGGAGATGCTGGAAGCTCCTCCTGACAATGGCAATATGATGTTGTCACACAAGCAGTCTCCAGTGCCAAGAAAGCTGTGGCCAGCCATGGATTAGGTAATTAAATTAAAATACTGTACCTGTGCTATGGAGCCTCCAGAGAGGCTTTCTCCCACTACTTGCCTGCCAGCATGAGGGCCAGGGACCTGCCTCCCTTCCTTGAATGAGTCACTGCATCACAAGGTAACTACACCTGACTAAGTGGGGTGATGGGACTTGCATGTTTTAGCTGTTCCTTCTCCCTACAGTGGTGAGACTGAGCACAGTGCTGCCATGAGAGATCCAGATGTCCCACGAAGGATCCACCTTGATCCCACAAGGGATCCAGGTGATCCCTCCAGAGAGGTGGCCTCCATCTTTGTCCACTTCAGAGCAGAGTGCTGCTGAAGGTCAGAGCTACCCCTGTGGCCTGCCAGAGCCCTTCCCGGCTGCATCATGCCACCATCCCCCGCCTAGGCAACAAAACTCGCAAGCATTTCCCCAGGGACGACCCTTCTCCGCGTCCACGGCTGCTGCAGGCTGACGGTGCCGGGGCCAGCGGGGTCGCGAAGTGCTGCCTGGGCTCCTCAGGTCCCCTGGGCTGCCAGCAGGGACAACTGCTCCCGGGGCCTGTCCCCAAGCGAGATACGCCACCGCCATCTATCGGCCGGCGGCAGGGGACAGGGAGCGACAGGCACCCGCCCCTCTGTCCCCGCCACCTCGAGCCGCTGGGGCTCCGCGGCTTGTGTTGGCTCGGTTTGGCGGTGCCCCCTGCAAGGCTTGGAGGGCTGCAGAGTATCCAGGTAGGGCCTCGCCTCCCCACTGGGAACAGCAGTGGGACAGACTGGACATCGGGAACGCTGGGCTGGTTGTGTGGGCTCTGGACAGGCTGGTGTCTCCCCGCAGCAGAGCCCAGCAGGAGCTGCAGATCTCCAGATCCAAGCGGGAGCACTGCTGCACCGGGCAGCACCATGGGGGCTTGTGCACTCAGCAAAGGCAAGCACCCACCCCTGTCCCCACTGCATGGGTACAGTGGGAGAGCTGGAGACAGGGCCAGTGTCCCCTTCCAACCTCTAGCCTCCGTTCGTGTCCCTTTCCAGGGAGCAATGCTTTGCATTGCGTTCTTCTGGCTGAGCACAAGCACCCGGCGTGTCTCTGTGAGAGACCCAGTAGATTTCCAGCTCTGGTTATCTTCTCTGTCCCAAAGTGATGCAATTCACCTAGTGCTGGGAGCCCCCATAAACCTCCTGATGCCCTGGCATTGCCCACAGCTTCCAGCTAATGTTCTGCAAGTTCTTGACCAAGGACAGATGTGATGGCTGTGGCATTCAGCACCTGGTGCCTGTCACAGCTGTATCCTCACCAGAGGGAGCTGTCTCCCACATGAAAACACAGGCCAGTTTTGGCCCAGTTCCCTGCCTTTTTTATAGCCCTTGGCAATGCTCCAGGTTACATACTGCTCAGGTCTAATGGGCACCCAAAGGTGCCATGGACAGAGAGGAAGGTTGCTTGGATTTTTATTTCTCCTGGCACCCACCTAGCCATGACAGACATGGTCTGTGCCCTGCCAGGAGGCTCTTATGTCAGTCCAAATACCATAGTGTCCTGGGGGGCATTGCAGGGGCTAATGCTGGCCACCAGTGCAATATTTGGAGGCATGCTGGGTCAAGGAGATTGAGGCTGGAGTCCCCTCCCACGATCTCCTGGAACAGCCCTTGCTTCAGCTGCTTTCAAGAATGATCCCAGAGCAGGCTGTAGTGTCACAGCATGCCTGAGCTATCTCCGCTGTCCTCACCCATGTGAAGACACTTGGGAGAGTAACCCTTGCTGCCATCCTCATCTAGTCCAGGAGCAGTTCTTCTCCCACTTCTGTCACCTTCACAGCACAACATGCTGTCTACTCACACCCCAGCTTCATTCAGGCAGCATCTTCCCAGAGCCACTTTGCAGCCCCTTGTTGGAGGACTTCAACACATAACCCTGCACTAAGTATGGGTATCACCAATATCTCCCCATCAAAACAGACATGCCAAGAGCCAGCCCAGCCCAAGGGGTTGCTTTCTCTGGTGGTTCTTTATAGCCAAAAAAAGCAGGCTTTCCGTCTCAGCTTTACCTTTCAGGCTATATTCCCTGACTAGAAAGGGAAATAGCCTTTCAGGCCATGCTTAGATGGGGCCAGGCAGGCTGGGACCATCTCAGCCAGGAATTGTGGCTGAGTTTAACCTGAGCAGCAATGTGGGTCAGAACAGGGTTTCCCAGGCCCACCAGAGGCAATATCTGTTCTGTTTCCAGGCAGCCTCAGCACTCACATTTACCACTGCTGTAAGGCCTTGAGGTCATGAGAACTCGCACAAATTTATTGGGGTCTGACAGAGTCCTGAGGAATCCCAGAGCCAGGGTGGGTTGAGAACCCACCTCTCTGCTCTCCATGAGCTCCAGCCATGTCTTCCAACTGAACAGAGCTGTCAGGCACCCTGTGCAGAAGGGATGGGGGACAGGAAAGCTCCAGGCAGTCCATGGTGCCAGCTGAGACAGGGCAGAGATGTGGTTTGACAGGGCAGTGCATTTGTACCCCACCTGCTCCCAAACTGGGCTGACAAAAGTCCCTGAGGGCTGGGACCCCAATGCCTTTTGTGGGGTCTTCAAGACAGGAGCAGCTGAGGACCCCACTGGCACCCAACTGAAAGTACAAGGCAGGCACACTGGAGGGATATCCCTCCCTTAGCTGGGGAAGATGAACCCTCCCCAGCTTTCCTCACCCCAGCTCTGCCCTTAACCTGCAGGAGCGCAGTCATCTCCAGTTACCCCAGGGAGGCAGCCAGGGGCTCCTGAGCTGCTCCTGGCACTGTAACCTTGGGCTGCCTGAAATAGTTTGGACATGTGCCACAGCACAGCTGCAGCAGCCCCGGATCTCTCACCTGGAGCAGGGCCAGGCCAGCAGTGCTGCCAGGCTCTGCCTGCTTGGGGGCTGCAGGACTCACCCAACACCAGCACCAGAGGCAGGACAGGGCTCGAGGGGCAGTTGGACATAAGAAGGTAAGGCAGCACATCTCTACCCATGCTGGATGTGGTTGGGAAACTGCAGGGAAGTGAAAGGAAAAGAGATTGTCTCCAAAACTCTGCCAGGCTAAGCATAGCTTCCTTCTGGAAAGCCAAAAATAGCCTCTTTACTTAGAAGAGGCTGTAGGAGGGATCTCACTCGAAGTGCAGCCAAATACCTAGGAGGCCATAGGACAGCCCCAGAGTAGCACAGCTACACTGAGGTATTATCAGACCTTGGAAAGGCAGCAGCCATAGCTGAAACAGCCAATAGCTCCACTATGTCCAGGCATCTCATCATGCCAGAGGTGCCAGAGGAACCAGGCCATGTGGCAAGGGAATATCCCCACCCTGGCAGAGCCAGGGAGCAGCTGCATGCTGCCACGGCCAGTGCTTGGTCTGTGGCTCAGAGGATGGCAGACAGGACAGGGAATTTTTCCTGTCTATTGTGGCCTGGCTCAAGGGATATCTGGGCATCCCCACAGCAGCTCTGCTCTCCCTGCAGCACCAAACCCATCACAGGCAGTCCCATTCCCTGCAGGGCTGCTGCTGCCTGCACTGGGCAACACCCAGTTGCTGCTGGGTAAGCTGGCAAAGCACCGTGAGGCCAGAAAGGCCGTGCCCTGCCAGAGGAATGCTTAAGGCAGAGCAGCATCTCTGTGCTGTGCAGATTTATCTCCCCATTCCTGTGGGTCTCACTCCCTCCCCCAGCACTTCTGTAGGCAGTTATTCCAGGAAACATCCTGGAGACACTTTCAATCATGCCTTTTCCCGCTGACATTTATAGAGCCTCTTCCAGCAGCTGATGGATTTAATAGTGTGAATCTTCCTCCAGCCCCAGTCCATTTATGCCTTTCCCTCCATGGGGTTTGCCATTGCCCCAGTGCACGGTGAAGGCTCAAGGCAAAGCTGCAGCTCTGCTGCCAACAGCTTTCAGCTCCTGGGCAGAGAGACCCATCCTGGGAGAGATCAGTCATACCCATCTTCTGCAAACTCCTCTCTCATGCCCTGCCCACCAAGCTAATCCTGCCCTGGTCTCTCCCAGCCATCTCTGCTTCTCCCTCTTGGGTGGAGGAGGCACAGGGCTGCCAAATCTTGTAATACTCAGCCTATTTCTTTAAAGCCCCAGCTCCTGAAATGGTAAGAAAACTATGTTCTTAACCGCCAGTGGATTTTGTGTCTTTAAAGAGTTTCTCATCCTTCTGCTTGTGCAGAAAAAACAGGGACCAGAGCCTGCAGCCCATGCCAGGGACCAGAGGATGGGCACAGCACACAACCCAGGTGGACCAGGGCTGCAGAGCAGTGCTTGTGGCTGCTCTGTGCCAGGGGCACCCAGACCTGCCAGGCAGCCATCAAAAATCCCACAGGCAGTCACTCAGCTTTCCTCACCACCTTCAGGAACCAGGGCATGAGAGATGTGTAAGGGAAAGGTGGATCCAGCACTGGGCTAGGGCTTAGGAAGGGTGCCAACATCTAGCCCTGCAGTGCAGTGGTTCCTGCCCTCCAGGCCCCAGCAGTGACAGAGCCCAATGGCCCTGAGGACTGTGCATCCCCACTGCTCACCCAGCAGCTTTTCTAGCTGCAGAAAACCCCTCTTTGCCCTCATCACAGCCCACTCCAGCAGCCCTCTGTGCAGGCTGGGCCAGCAGACCTTCTGGAGCAGGCCTAAGCCAACCCAGATACCCACCAGCTGCACATACCATGGCTGTGAATGCATTTCCTCCAGGGAGTTATTTTGGGCATGGCACTGGGGGACACATGTCACTCCTGCATGCATCCCGTGAGTCAGGCATCACCCATGAGCACCCTGTTCAAGAAACCCAGAGCTCTGCTCTGGGCAGGTCAGCACAATGAGGCAATACTTTAACGCTCAGGACACGACACAGTAAGGATAGCTCATGGCTCCAGAGTTGGGTGGGACCCTAAAATAAGCATCAAGACAACTAACAACACGTTAGAAAAACAAGTTATTCTACTAATTAGCATTAGATTGGAAAAAATATTAGCACTTTGAGCAAGTGCAGTGATAGAATTTTAAGATGCTCATCAAGCATCAAACTAGTCTAATTACTCAAAATGAGGGGGCAAAAGTCCTGTGAAGCCTCAAATCTCCTGTATGAGGTTCAAAAAACACTCCAGCATCACTCAGCACCAAATTTCTGTGCTGTTTCTGACACACACAGCTCAGGACCCTCCTGCCACCAGCTCCATTCAGAGCAGTTTGGAACCATCCTGAGGACTCCTAGTCAGACTGGGGGTGTGGGACTACCTGGCTGAGGAGCATAAACCTCAGCTTGGAGCATGGGGTCACAACCCACACCAGCAACAGGTGATGGATCATGAGCCAAAGGGGATGGGCAGCACCCTCATCCCTGCATGCTGCCAGAGTGACTGGGCCAGGCAGATCCCCTTCTCCCACCACCACCTCCAGACCCCACTTGCCTCCCTGCTTTAGCATCCATCAAAAGAGCTCAGCACCAGGCACAGTCAGAAAGCCACAGTGCCAGGAGCTGGGCCATGCCAGAGTAAGAATGGAACATGAGGATAGAGCAGAACTATTTTTATTGGAGGTGTCAAGAGCAGGAACAAAAACAAACCTACAGGCTCCCTCCTCAAGTGCCATCCTCCCCCTCACTCACCACCACCACCACCACTGCGGCAGTCAGCATCATGTATCATGTGTGCGTGCTACAAGACAACGGCCAAGGCTTACACTTTGCTTCAGCCAAAGGCCAGACAAAGCCCCCAGCATCTGCCATCACCTCCTCCTTGGCAACTGTGAGCTCAGCTTGGCCCTGCCAGAAGCCAGGCAGGACATTCACCTTCCCCTCCAAAGAGGGGTGAGCTTTGTGTGAGACATTGTGGTTAAGGGCAGGAAAGGAGCGCAGCTCCACCAAAGTGCGAGGGGATGTGACCTGGGCTGCAGCTCCCAGCTGGGCGTCTTGGAGGACCCTGGAGAGACCAAGCTGTGCAGCCTGAGCAGAGCTGCAACAGCCTCAAGGGAAAAACGGCATTGCCAAACCCCAAAGGGTTTCACTTCCCTCTCTTCAACACAAACCAAACTGAAAGGGAGAGGGATCAGAAGACAAACCAGGAGGGGGATGTGAGGCAGGTCTGGAACAGCATTTGGCTCTGGCTCACTTCCCAGCCCGACGCTCCTCCTGGCGCTTGGTGAGGATGTATTTGAAGAACTCATACACGGACCAGGCAATCGCTGTTGAGGGCATCTGATAAATGACTCTGGCCTGGACCCCCCTGAAGTAGGCGGTCACACCGCCCACTTGGTACACCGTCCTGAAGGCATTAGCCATGCCTGTGATGTGTCCGCTGATGTTGGAGCTCAGGGCCAACGACTCCTGGGTGTTGAGCAGTGTTTTGCAAACGTCCAAAGGCGTAGTGGCAGCGGCAGCGACAGCCCCCGCGCAGGCTCCGGAGACCACATGGGAGCCTGGGTTGTACTGTCTGTGGGGGTTGAGCTGCTCTTGCAAGAACTCGTAGGTCATGAAGTGAATGGCTTGGAAGGGGATGTTCATGGTGAGCTGGGTGGTGTAGCTGCGGTAGAAAGCTCCAGCCCCTTCGTTGTGCCACACAGCCCGCACACAGTCCATCACACGCTGGTAAGGCGAGTTGTACATCTGCATCCTCTGCTTGACCACTTGGGACATACAGTGGTAGCCAGCAGCAGCAGCCAGGACCCAGGCATGGAGGGGAAGAGGAAAGAGAAGGGTAAGCATGAAGCCAGGCTTCCTCCATATGCCTGGAGTTTGGTCACACTGGCCTAAGAGCTGATGACAGACAACTCGAACCAGCAGTGCTGTGTGTCCCCAGACAGGACTCCAGCCTTTTTAGATCTGCTGAGGCTTCCCTGTCACACAGACATCACCACTTCAAACCCCGAAGCTGCCATAGCCCCAGGGAACATCTCGATATCCTGTCAGTTATACTCTGATCCACCCTCGCTCCCAAGCAAATGCTCATCCACTGCAGCAGAGCTACATTGCATTCTGAAGAACCCCCTCTGCATTCAGTCCCTTTATATTCCAGACAGCTCTCGATCTGGATAATACTGTCCCTCCCCAGCCACCCCCACTGCAGCCCAGAATAACCACAGCACATGGCAGAGCTCACCAGTCAGGAACTGTTTGCAGCCGCTGCCAAACTCTGCCACTCCAGGGCAAAATTCAGATGCCAAATGCCCCCAATACATCCAGGAGCAGGACAGAGAAGCCCAGAGTTGAGCCTGCCCCTGTCCTGCCTCACCCTATCTCAACCTGACCACAAGGAGCTAAAAATGATGTCCTGACTGTAGTAGTTCATAGTCACAAGAGAAGCTCCAGGGAAGGAATGACAATGGACTAGCCAGGCAGCTGCCTGCTCCTCAGGTCCCAGCCATGCAGTGGGCAGGTAGAAGCCTTGCTGGGCCCACATCAGCTGGAATCTGAACTGCCACAAGCCCTCCAATTCTAAGAGGAAAAAATTCCTTCATGACTGGCCTTTCCTCATTATTCCTCCTTTTCCCACCACATTCACAGACTCAAATTGCAAACTCTGTTTTTTTCATACATACCAGGCTCAACAAAACCATCACCTTCCAGACATTCCACAACACAAGATCTCCCTTCTCCCGACATCTCTATCATGTTTTGTACCCCATTCCTTTTATTTTCCTCCTGAACACAGGCCCACAACCGTACCCAGTTCTCACCACAGCAATGCCCAGCTTCCACACAGTTGGAATGGCTTTAGCAGTGCAGATCACATCTCTCTTGACTTCCTTTCTGCTTCAGGTAATAGTCCCCAGCCAAACTCCTGGGTGAAAGGCCCATTCCCTCCCAGCTCCTCCTAAGCCGGGGTTGGCTGCACTTCCGAATTAATCTCTTCTACCCACCCTGTCCACAACAGGCAGCCACCAGGGTCCCTAAGAGGACCCACAGGACCCTAAAGATCCTTGCAGTCAGGAAAGCAACACGAGCACCTTCCGTGCCACAGACAGGACCCCAGAGGCTCAGGCACACCCTGCTCCTCCCCACCCCGGCAGGCCAGGACCATCGTTACCTTCAGCAGGGTTCATGGCTGCATCGTGGAGCAACGTTGCTACACACCCGGCTGCACCTGCAAAACAAGAACTGCCACATGTGAGGGGGGAAAGGTGAGGGACCCCAGGGCTCCACCAGAGCCCCGAGTCCCCTGCCAAAACACAGGAGGAAGCCCCTGGAAGAGGGTGAGATCTGAAGGGAGCCTCCATCTCCCCTCCAAAAGGCAGGCTGGTCCTCAGCGGTTCCCACCCAGAGAGAGATCAGGGGAGGCAGAGGGATGTGACAGGCTCAAGTCCCACCGGCTGACTGGGACTCACTTGGGTCCACTTCTTGAGGGACAGGACAGTGCCACCAGATGGCAGGGGCCCTTAGCATAGTGTCCCCATGTCCCGTGCAAGAGGTGCCCGATGTAGCACATTGCTACATGCCTGCCAAGGGCAGAACGTGCCCTGCTCTCCCCTCAGCCCCATGCTCTCCCTACTGTGGCAGCTCCTTGAGACGGAACAGGCACCATGGCAAGACAGGCTCCAAACCCACGTGGCACTTCTCAGGCGAGCTCTGACACTGCCAACCCACGGGACCACGGCCAGTCCCGGCTTGTCTGCAGGCAGCTCTCATCCACCGACATCCTCCCGGGCCAGGGCCACCGACCTGCTCCATGCCAGCTACCTGGCAGCAGCTTCAGCAGGTGCAGGAGCGGTGCTTCCCCTGCCCGACGCCGTGCGGCTTTGGCTCGCGGCTGGAGAGAGCACAGGGCTTTAGGACAACCACGGCACCTCGACCCCGCGCCGGGATCGGGCCTCACGACCGCCACACCTGCCGCTCCCGCCCCGCTCCCCCCAAGGCGTGGCGGGGCCGGTACCGTTGGCCACATGGCTATTGCCCCCCGCGTGGATAACGTCGCTCAGCGTCTTTTTTAACTTTTCGTAGCAAGCGAAGTAGAGAGCGTGCGCCGGCCCGGCGCCGGTGGCCGTGATGTTCAGGCCCCGCATGGGCCGCCAGACGCCCTCGGTGCGGGCGATGCGCCACAGGGCCTCCAGCACGTTCCGATAGCGGGCGGCGGGCTCGGGCTGCAGGCTCTGCATCCGCGTCTGCAACACAGGGCGGGCCCGCCCGGGCGGCTCCTCAGACCCTGCCCGGGGCACCCGCCGCCACCCCCGCCCCTCCCGCCGCGCGGCCGGCACCTTGACG
>VYXB01004225.1:766969-826389 GCA_013397135.1 Pachyramphus minor | reverse complement strand
CGTCGCGCGGCCCCGGCGGGAGCCATGGACCGGGCAGGTGTGACCACGCCGCTCCCGCTCCACAGGCATGGACGATGGGTTCCTCATGGAGGTGTGCGTGGACTCGGTGGAGTCCGCCGTCAACGCGGAGCGCGGAGGTAAGGCCCTAGGGGCCCCGCGGGAGGGGCCGGCGGCGCGGCGAGGCCGATTCTGACGCGCCTCTCCACAGGTGCCGGGCGGATCGAGCTGTGCGCGGGCCTCGTAGAAGGAGGGACCACCCCGAGCATGGGTGAGCCGCGCCCGTCCCCAGGCCCTCTGCCCAGCCATCTCTCCGTCCCCGATCCTCTCCCCTCGCTCCCTGCTCCCGTCCCGCCCGCCCGGGGCCGGGGTTGCCGTGTCGGGGTGCTGAACCCGCGGTGCTGCCCGCAGGGCTGCTGCAGGTGGTGAAGCAGTGCGTGCGGGTGCCGGTGTTCGTGATGATCCGGCCCCGTGGCGGTGATTTCCTGTACTCGGACCGCGAGGTGGAGGTGATGAAGGCCGACATCCGCCTCGCCAAGCTGCACGGCGCCGACGGGCTCGTGTTCGGGGCTCTCACCGAGGACGGGCGCATCGATACGGAGCTGTGCACGGCGCTGCTGGGTGAGGTGTCCACGGGCAAAGCTCTGCGCTGGGACAGGGGCCCAGAAATAGCTGTACAGAGTGCTTTGGTCTGCACTTCTCGGCTGCGGTCTTGCCATCTCTTTCCACCTTCTCCAGGTTCATGTGGTGCCACACCCGTGAGATATTAAGTAATTAAGAAACTTTGCAGCCCAAGGCCCACAGCCCCAGACTGTTCACAGAGTTTGAGGCCATCTGGGACGTCTGAGAAGGCTTAGATGAGCTGCTTTGGGGGCATTAAACTGTTGAATTCTTTCCCTTCGTTTTGTTTGCCCTGTTTTCTTTATCTCACTGCTGCAGGTATCTAGGATATGTATCTCCTGGACCTTGGCCTTGTGGGTAGCTGGCAATTCATCTTCATTTTTTACTCTTAACGCACCCAGTGAGAAAAGATAATGAGAGGGAGGTGGAAACATATGAAAAGCTATTAAAGCAGCAGCAGGAAATCGTTAGTCCATTCTATGAACATGTGGAAACAAATTCCCTTTCTGAATCTTTTCTGGGAGCTACAGCCAGAGCTTAAGAGGGATGAGCCTTTCCCCAGTGGTGTGGTGCTGAGGGTCTCGTACAAAGGTGAATGTGCTGTAAGGAGTGCAGCAAAACAAAAGGTCTTGCCAGGACTTGGCTCCACTAGGCCACTGAGGTGCTCTGCTGGAAACAGTGTTTCTAGGGCATGTGGATTTTTTTTTGTAGAAATAAAGAAACTTTGGACAGTAAATACAGCACTGGTGAAGTTTGTTGTGGTCTGAGACCAGAAATCATAGGTAGTGAAAGAAATCACAGAAATGAACTCTCCTGCTTTCAAAGAGCAATGGTCCTTTCCTTTCCGTAGGTATATGATACAAGGTCCCTGCTTCCTTCCTGCAGAGAAAGACATCTATGGTGGAAATGAAGGTTCTGCATGTTCCAGACAATATGGGAGTTTACCCTTTATGGGTAAACAAATGATTTGTTACTTTCTCAAAAGGCAGAATAACTCTTCCCCACCAAAGAGCTCAGCCAAACAACAGCTGCTGCATTGTTCCCAGCAAGTACTGGGACTCTTCTGAACTGCCTAAGAATGGCTTGAGAAGCCTTTGCCCTCTTTCATGTCATGTACTTTTCTGGTTCTAGTACAAGGGACTCTCTGTACCAGCCCTGACTGACCATATGTCTTCTTGTTGCAGCCGTGTGCCGTCCCCTGCCAGTCACGTTTCACCGCGGTGAGTTGCTGGGGACAGTGGCCTGGGCAGGGACCACCCTGTGCCCCATGGCTGGGGGCAGCTGAGGCTGGAAGGGAGCTCAGCTTAGTGTACTTGGTCCTTCTCTGCAGGGGGAAAGCTCTGTAGGCTGTGCAGGAGGGGGAGGGTCCAGGGGGTTCTGGCCTGGGTATTTATGTCACTGCACTGTGAGAGAGGAGCTGTCTGAGGAGCTGAGGATGGTGACCCTGGCACTGCTGCAAGGGCTTGAGCTGGCTGGGGGACAGGGCTTGAGCACAGTGAACCGAGTGATTTCTGAGCAGTTGTTCTGGTCTCTCAGCTTTCGACATGGTGCACGACCCTCTGGTGGCACTGGAGACCCTGATTTCTCTGGGGTTTGAGCGGGTGTTGACGAGTGGCTGTGACAGCTCAGCACTGGAAGGATTGTCCTTGATTAAGAGGCTTGCGGAACAGGTGAGTGCTTGCTATGCTCCCCCGTGGCTGTTACCTCTGGATATTGCCTGCTACCTTTATGGTAGCCCTTATTTCTAAAAGGGGACTTCTGTCAGGGAGCACTTGCCTTCCCCCTCTTGCTTGGCTTTAATCTGTTTTCCCAAGTCCATATGGGCTGGGCCCTAAAGTCTCCCACAGCGAAGACTGGTTGGTTCATTCTTGCTTACGGACAGTGGGGAGGGTGTTGGGAGTTGGTTTTAACAGCTGGTGTGATGAGCCCACACAAACAGCAAAGTGAGGTCCTTGCTTGGTGTCTCACAGTTCCTATTTGGGAAATGCAACAGGTAGCCAGGTGGGATACAGAGGTAGGAGGGAGTGGGGACAGGTGGTTTTAGCTGTAATTGCAAATACTTTTCCACACTTCCTTGTAAAACATGAATAGAACAAAAAAGATGGGTGAGAGTGAATGAATTGTAGGCCACAGTGACATCCATGAGTTTATAGAAAGTGCTGCATGTGAGGTTTCTTTGCCATCCCACAAACGCACATGTGGATGTAGTGCTGAGCAATATCACCAACATGTTATTCTTCTTTCAGGCAAAGGGCAATATCACTAACATGTTGTTATTCTTTCAGGCAAAGGGCAGAATTGTGGTGGTGCCAGGTAATAGTTTTTTGTCATCTTGTACCAGGTCCTCAATCCCTAGCCCTTTCTTCCTACCCTCTTGCCCTGGGATCCACTCTCTGATCCGGCTTTCTGAGCTGGGTGCCCAGGAGGAGCAGCTCCTGCCCTGGTGTGAGTAAAGGCCACCTAGAGCCCTGCAGCTGCTGCTCACTGCGGGAATTGGGGACAGCTCTTGTTCTGTGGGAGAATGTGAGTCAAGGCTTCTCCTGTCTCTTTTCGTGTGCCTGGGTCTCTGTTGTCCCAAAGGATTTTCCCTTCCGTGTATATGGTGCTTGTCCCTTAGGGGTAGGTCCCAGGGTGATGTCAGATCTGGGACAGTGTCATCTGCTTGGTGTCTGACATCAGGCTTGTTCCCGCCAGGAGGTGGCATCACGGAGCGCAACCTGCAGAGGATTCTGGAAGGCTCCACTGCTTCTGAATTTCACTGCTCTGCTCGCTCAGCTCGGGACTCAGGGATGAAGTTCAGGTAAGTGATTATTTATGATTATATTTTAGCAGAACTGTACAAGGGAAAGGCTAGATGAGTGTGAACATGAGTTTGTAGAACAGGCATAAATTTCAGACAACTTCCTGGGTATTATAGCACTCGTGCTTGAAATTGTGAGAGGTGCCTGACAGAGTATTCTGCAGTGTGTGAATCCAGCAGTCGTTCTCATCTGGACACGAGCTCCATGCAGAACCAGATCCTTGGAGAATTTCTCCTGTTACTGCTGTCCTGGGAGTTGTGAGTGCACTTGTGTCGCACTTGGGAAGGCAGGGTCTGGGATGTAGTTGCCTTTTAACACCAGCATGTAGAATTTGGGAAGCCAGTGGGATCTGCCTCAGAGGAATGAGCAAGAAATGGGTTATATTTGTCCACAGGTCCGCACTGGGTTTCTGCTAAAGCTGTTGTTTCTTTCCTTTGGATTATTATTCATTCTGTTACTGTCACACTTTTGGTTTGGGTGGCACCAGCAGATTCTCTGGACACTGCTGCGATGAGGGGAGATAAATTTTTTCTTGGTTTTCTCGTATTCTCTCTTACCCATCTGTATCACCAGCAGATCGTAACCATTGGTTTTCCTGACAGAAATCCAAACGTTGCCATGGGAGCGTCCTTCTCTGCCCCTGAGTACTCCATAAAGGTGGCAGATGTGGCCAAAGTGAGGACCCTGAACGCAATTGCAAAGAACATTCTGTAGTGGAAGCCACCGTGCTGGGACAAGGACACCGAGACTCCAGGATCTTCCCTGCCACATGGACAGATGGGTACTGCTTCCGTCCTCAGGCTGCAGAGGACGTGCACTAGGTGATGAAGCCTGACACCTCTTCCCTTGGCTTCCCCTGAAAGACCAGTCCCTGGCCTGGACACTGATGTTGGCCATTTTAAATAAAAGGACTCATTCCCAGATGTTGCAGCAACAAGCTGTTGGGCAGTATTTGGGAGGAAGGGAGCTGAGCAAGTAGGGGGACTGAATTGTGTAGCACTGCATGTGATTGTCAAATAAACACTGCAGCTGCCTCCCTCTTGCTGTGGTTTTCTAAAATTTATTTATGTTTTTAGGTAAGACTGATGCATGTTACATAGCCTGAAAAATCAGGCCCCTGCTGCACCAGAGGAAAATACAATCACATCCAGAATGCCAGGGAGGGAAACGTGATAGCCACAGCTGGAAAACAAGGCCTGCTGTAGTCAGCCAGTAGGATTAGCAGTGCAGCAGCTGCTGGGTAGAGAGAAGCACATTGATATGTACGGGTGATGAACTCTTTAATTGCTAATGGCAGGGAGCTTCTCACTAACTGACTGATGAGGTGAGGGGGCTGTGAGGCGTCCTGGGCTGTGGGCCCTTGGTGCTTGAGGTGGGGTGGGCATATGATGAGATTTCTTGGGAGGACCAAGTGCTTTTTCTAAGGGAACTTTCATGTCCTTTTCCCAATGTGAAGCACAAGCTGCTTGTTCGCCAGACAGTGTTTGGGGAATGTGCCTTTTTGGTCATTGCTGCCTAGTCAGGATTGAAGCCCCAGACTCGTATCAGTTACCCTGCAAAATACCCAACCAAAGATCTGAATGGCATCAGAGTGGTCCATTAAAAGAGTAGAGACACAGAGTTAAAGCAACTTTATCCTCGCTGTCTCCTCTTCCGTAAAAGATCACAAAGCTGAAGAGAATCCCTCTGACAGCAGAGATAATGGACCTTCTTAGGAAGCAAAAGCAGGATTCAGATTGCTCTGCCCATCTTGGCAATAGCTTACAGCCTTTGAGGATATACAGCAAAAATGTGGTATTTGAGAAGGTGGCAGCACTTTTGTCCCTTTAAAGAGAATGAGGTCACTGAAAGCCTACAGTCATTGTATTTCTAGCTCAAAGGGTACATCCAGCTGTTCACGTGGATCCAACAGGAGTATCACTCCCTCCCAAAACACACCTTGGAAATGTAAGTGGTAATTTTTAACAGAGGAGCTGAGAAGGGAATGACTGCCTAGTCCTGGTGTCTGAGCTCTCTTCAGCACTGACAGATGTACAGGCACTAGGAAGGATCAAAATTTGGAAGAAGAAATTATTAAATTTGTAGTTATAGTCAATGTAGTTCAGTATATCTGATCTAAGAGTTCATGACTTATGTTATGAGATTTCATGAGTCATGGTCATGATTAAGATACCAGTAGCTCAATTAAGATGAATATTCTGCTGACACAGAGTTTGACTATTTTCTCTGTGTCTAAAGTTAAAAAAAAAAAAGGCTTCTGAACTTGAATGGCATTACAGTGTGACAAAGCAGAGAAACAAATCCTTCAGAGAAGAGATGAGTAGTGAGGGCTGGGCTGATTTGTAGATTGCCTGGTAGAAACCTCTGTCCTGAGTTGGCATGAAGCAATGCCTAGTTTTTGAAAAGTTATAACATGCTGGACAACAGATGGATAAAGGCAGGGGAATACAGGGAAACTGTGATAGCACAGTAGCCAAAGAGGTGCTACTGCTTTGATTATCTTGGTCCCAGCGAAGATTTTTCTGGGTATTTTAGTGAAGGAAGCTTTGTGGAAGGAGCTGAAGGACAGTGAGGTGGCTTTGTGTGTTTTTAGGAGGAGCATGTCACAGGTGTGAGGATAGAGAAAGTGAGGGTGCACTTGCTTTGAACTTAAAGAGAGCTGGCATCCTGTGCTGAGGAAAACACTTCAGCTCTGAATGAGACCAGAGATGGGGTGGGGATGGGCTGTGACCTGCACTGAAAACTGAGACAAGCAATGGACAGAGCTTTACAGAGGAGGGTGTCGCCAGCAAGTGGTCCCCTTGGCATCAATGCTTCAGGTGGGTTCGAGCAAGGCCACAGGGCACCTGTGCCAGTGGGCAGAAAGGAATCATATTGGCAGTCTGGATGGAGAAGGGCTGAGGAAGTGACTGTTTCATTCACTTATTTCTTACCCATCGCTTTGGATTACAGCTCTCATCAGCAGTGTACTGATTGTGGCCTGGAAGACCTAGTACTAGGGTAGTTTTATTTACAAAAACATGTGGATTTAATCAGACAAACCAGTAATAATTAACCAAGGAGTTGGACATTGAGCTTTTCTCTGGTATTGATGGTTGCTGAGCAATGACTCATTGTGTCACCCTTGACTTCTGAGTTAGTAGATAACTCAGTGAACAATGAGACAACATGATCCTTGCAGTCACCCTACTGTCCCCTTTTATCTACTGTTCCTCAAGAGCACACATGATAAAGCAAATCCAGTTCCAACCTTAGAGTAGCACCATCCTCACGTGTCCCTATCATACTTCCACCTGTCTAAGCAGCAGAGTGATGATTTAATGGTAGTCACTATTCTCAGGAATGTTCCTCTGGCTCCAATGATAGGGATTGCCTTAGAATGAAGAGTCAAAGTCTCTTTGGGGTTTTGTGGCCAGGCAGCTGCCATAACATGCAGACAACATGGAAATGTGGGAAAGGTAGAAGGAAAAGGAATAACCTCCAAGCTCTACAGGCAACAAGTTGGTAAAAGGAGCCCAGATCCCAGGTACTCAGAAAGACCAGTGCAGCATGTGGTCATCTCAGCTGCCACACGCTGCAAATTCTCAGGCCTGGGGCAGTGCTGGTGTCATGGGCCTGCTTGCTGAGTGGCACATGAAAAAAAAGGGTACTGTCTCCTCTGGCTTCTGTGGGACCAGCTCTTGCTGGACTTTTTGTCACTATTCAGCAGGCTTATTCTGGCAGGAGAGATCTGTTGCAAAAAAGCAGAGTCTTTAGTGGGCCCATATGAGCTTGTCTCTGTTGGTATGCACTGATGAAGGCTGGTGGTTTCTGAACAGTGACTGTGGTGTCCTGTAGTGACTCTGGCTTCCCTATATCTCCCCTTTGATCTCTTTTTTGCATCTTCCTCTCCTCCCTTCCCCTGAGCCCATGTGGTTTCCCCAGCCCTTTTGGTCATAGCTTTGGTTTGTGTTGTTGTGCAATATCACCAAGTTAATAAATAACTGTGTCATCAGGGATTTTGTCCCGACACTACCTGAGGGTGGAGGGGGACTTTTATCCCAAGCATCCACCCAGGACTCGGGCAGAGTGAGGGGAAGGAGCTGCCGTCTCTTCTCCCCTGAGCCATGTCAGCAGCCCTGGAGGAGTTCTGTGGCTCTGTCTTCTGGGTGAGTGGCAGCATCATCCCTATTGCCTGTTCTCGGGTAGGACACTCAGTGGACGGGGAGAGCAGTAGATCCCAAGGCTCACAGCTTGTCCTGCCAGTGGAACCCAAAGGCTAGCAGTCAGCAGAGGTTCTGATATTTATCCAGGACTGCCACAGCACTGAGAGCTGTGCAATGCCTGCATGGTATTTACAGGACATTGAGGCAATGACAGCTCCCTAAGTGAGCCTTGGGCTGTTTTGGCCCGGCTGGAAACACAGTACACCTTGCATAGACCTCTTGGGGAATGATTTGAGTCCAGCTGCTTCAGCTGGCTTGGCTCCAGCAAGGGAGCCCATTCCAGGTTCAAGCAGATAGGTAGGGAGAGGGATATCACCTCAGGCTTCGGCTGAGTGCTAAAATGCCCAGCCAGGAGGGTGGGTGTTGAGAGGGGTGCAGTGGGGGTGGGCAGGACCTATAGGAGTGCTGGCTCTTGTGCTGTGAGCCAGGTGAGAGTCAATCCATTCCAACTGACTTTGTTTTCTGTCCTTGCTGCCCCCAGAATGATTCTTACCTTGCTCGTCCAGATGCCGACCTGCCTGTGTGCTTCCAGCAGACTGTGCTGGTCTGGGTCCCCCTTGGCTTCTTCTGGATTTTGGCTCCATGGCAGCTCTTGCCCATGTGCAAATCCAGAGCCAAGAAATCATCTGTGACCAAACTCTACATCATCAAACAGGTAGAGTGTGGCTGAGGGGGCACAGATGACAGGCTGGGGCAGCCTGAAATGGAGGCGGTGTGAGTGGAAAGCGTCTCTGCTGGAGTCTGGTATGGGATGGAGAGATGAGAAATGTAGGAGAGAAGGAGCAGTGGGATAGGGCACCATCTGGGACAGAAATGTAAATGGGAGTCTGAGATGTTGCACATGTCTGGAACAGAGGGGACAACAGGGGTGGAATGTACTAGGAGGGAGGGCAGAGTATGTATTGGGGCCTCTCTTGTGATCTGTTATCCTCCAAACTCAAAATGATGGCAGTGCTCCTGTGAAATTGTTGCACCTTCACAGTGATAAAAGCTCTCCCAGGCCAAGTTTGGATTGAAAAGGGTGTAACAATGCATGGAACTCAGTGCTTTTATGCCAAACTGTGTTGTCTTGCAGTGGTTCCCAGTTTCCTCAATGGGCTGGGTCTCCCCTCAAGGCTACCCTCCTCTCCTCACAGATGCTGGCTGCTTTGCTGGTGGTGACGGCAGTGGCAGAGTTGGCCCTGGCATTTGTAGAGGCCACAGAGCAGGACACGGTGCCGGCTGTCACGTACACGAACCCCAGCCTGTACATCGCCACCTGGGTAAGGGATGAGCTGGTAAATGTGTTGTGTGTCACCAAAGAGGCACAACGTGAGACCACGGGCCAAGCAGCAGAAAATTTCCCTGGCACAGAAATCAGTGGGAAGCTGTGTCCATGAGGGAAGTGTAGCCTGGAAATTGGACAGGGATTAGCCCTAAACATGTGCGACTGGGGCATAAGGGCAATTCATTGAGAACATGTGTCTGGTTGTATAGTGTTCCCTGCTTTTATCTTTAAACCTGGGATAGGTTCTATGTCTGTGTATGTAGCTGAGCTGCCTCTGATAGAAGCCTTGCTAGCAGCAGTATGGGTTTCACAGGACTGATTGCATATCAAGCACATCAGACCATGTCTTGCTGCTCTGACGTCTCACAGCTTCCCATGGGTTGCTGCTCACTCTTCTACAGAGTCAGGAGAAGTACCATGGGATGGCCAGGTGGAGGAGAAAGCTGAGGACATGGGGGCTATTAGCTTGATGGAATATGTGCACGGAAGTTACAGATATCTTGTGTGAGACATGGCATATTCTAACAGTCTTAACAAAGCCAAAATGCTCAGGAAATGTTACTTTTGCACTGAAAAACAAAATTAAACCCCCCATTTGCTATTCATCATATTTTGTCATGTCATTTCATTTCACATGTAGAGTCCATGTGGCGTGATAAGGCAAGGGTACTGCTCACAGAGAATCAGAGAATCGTAGAATCAGATGGGTCTGAAAGGACCTCTGAGATCATCAATTCCAACCTTTGATCCACTACCACTGCAGTTACTAGACTATGGCACTAAGTGCCACATCCAGTCTCTTCATACCTCCAGGGATGGAGAATCCACCACCTCCCGGGGCAGCCCATTCCAGTGCCTGACCACCCTCTCTGTAAAGAATTTCTTCCTAATATCTAATCTAAACCTCCCCTGGCAGAGCTTGAGACTGTGCCCTCTTGTCTTAGAGGGGACTCTGCACTGCTGGGATGTGACCTGGGTTTACTTCCAGTTCTGGAGGCAATATGCAGGAGAGTGGGTGTGACCCCTGATGGCTGGACATGTCTGAGAATCTGGAGTGAGAACAGCTAAAAAGAGAAACAGTGCCCTGCTGTAATGTCAGAGTACCTTCAGACCTGATCTTATGTCTTCCTGAAATAAACCTTTGCCATATGCAATTAAGTCTGAAACTTATGTAGAGTTGGCAGTGAGCTCAGGCACTGGGAACTCAGTGTATTCAAGGCAGTGAATCCCAGCATTCCACAAGTGCTGGCATCCCAGGACATATGCTTCAGACACTTTTAGAGTCCAGATCTAGTCCTGCAGCCCTACCTGAACCTCTGACTGGTTTTCTTTCCCCAGCTCCTGGTCCTCTTGATCCATGAGGCACGACGCTTCTGCTTGTGCAGAGACTCGGGGGTACTTTTCTGCTTCTGGATACTGTCCCTGCTCTGTGGGATACTGCCATTCCAGTCACTTGTCCGGAGAGCCCTACAGGTTGGATTTGACAGGAAGTTCTGTGCTTCCCTATGGACGTGTTCTGTCCCCAAGCAAAGTCCTCCATACTTGTCTCTTGGTATCTTGATATCTGGTATCACAGAGATCTCAGCTGCCCTGGCAACCTTCAGGAACCAGAAACATACCTGAGAAGGAATTGCTCTTTGAATTCATCCAATCTCTTTGGGGAGGTATAAGGTCTTCAGGGCCAATTTCTCTGTTTACAGATTTATGGGAGGAGGTCAGGGAGAAGCGGTAAAAGGAAGCTGATCCAGGCTGCACAGCGAATTTTGCACTGCCCCATTGTGCTCAGCTGTGTTCACTGTCCTGGGGATGGATCTTGTCTCTGAGTACCAGGTGGCTTTGAAACAAACCCCAACAATAATCCTGGGCTTTCCATTCCTACAGGAACCAATCTCAGACCTGCCACGGTTTATCCTCTTCTTCATCTCCTATGGGCTCCAGCTGCTCCTCTTCCTTGTCTCGGGCTTCTCAGATGTTGCCCCAGAAACAAAGGAAATCAGGAAAAAGGTGAGAGGACCATTTGGGAGTGGGCTTGGGCCACGACACCCCATGCATTGTGTTGGGCAGGGGGAGCTCCATGCTCCAGGTCCCTTGGGGAGGGAAGACCTGAGAGCTTCAGCACACGGCACAGCAAGAGCTGCAGCCTGGGACGTCTGCATCTGTATTCAAGGGGGGCTGCTGCTGGCTCTGAGATGGGGTTCCTGGTGTGGGATCTGGCACAGTTGGAAACTTCTGGGGCTCCTTAATGGCTGGGGTTGCTGAATCAACTTCAGTCAGCAACACCTCTCAACATCAGTGATCTCTTGTTACCTACTTTGCTTTGTACCATAGAACCCAGAGGTGACAGCCTCCTTCCTGAGCTCCATCACCTTTGAATGGTACACCAGGTGAGCAGGGCTCCATGGGAGGTTGGGCTGGAAAAATGCAAGAGTGCTTCAGGGCTGACCCAGCCCTGTTTGGGGGGGCCTGCAGCACAGGCTGCTTGGAGTTAGTAGTGATAGGCACCACACTGGGTTCAGTCTGTGCAGCCTGAGCTCAGTGCCAGGCTGGGTGTGAAGTCCTTGCATTTTCAACAAGGACTCTCCAACACGTGGCATGCAGGAAACTTGCTGAGAGATTTCTCTGCCCCACAGCGTTGTTTTCAAGGGTTATCGCAAGCCTTTGGAGATAGAGGATGTCTGGGAATTGAAAGATAAAGACAGGACACAGGCACTTTACACTGCTTTTGAGAAGAACATGAAGACTGCCATGCGGAAGGCCCAAGCAGAACTGGAGAAACGGAAACGCAAGAAAAGACGACAGAAAAGTGACCCAGACCATGTAAACAACATGACCAAGGCCCAGAGCCAAGACATCCTGGTGCTGGTAAATCCATTCCTACTCTAGGTCTTGTATGGGACTGAGACATCCAGGTCCAGCCTCAGGGGACAGGGTCACCTAACCTCCCTGCAGCCCCCTTTTGATTCTGCAAGGCCATGGACAAGAATGGGGGAATCCATGACAGGGTGTTCCCTTGATGATCATTCCTGGCCTCAGGTTCTTCCTGGGGTGCCTAATTTTTGGCCTGAGAGGTTCAGAGTGGTTTGGGTTTTGCAACAATTGTCTTTGGCACATGAGACATGTGTTAGTCCTGGGTGAGTATGACGTGAGCAGAGATCAGCGAGAGGGAATGTGACAGGAGGTAAAGCAACGACTTTATTCAGGATACCTGATCCAGAGTCTGTGTCTGTGATGCTGCCCTGGAAGCATCCTTCCAGGTGCAGGAAGCCTGCACAACCAACTCCTTCACTTCTGTGTGGGCTTCCCTCCAGGAGGAAAAGCAGCCGAAGAAGAAGAAGAAGGGAGATGAAGGGGACTCTGGCCCTGACGAGGATTACGCCAGGGGTTGGTTGATAAAATCCCTGTGCAAGACCTTTCGGCAGAACCTCATACTAGCGGTGGCATTCAAGCTGGTGCATGATGCACTTGTGTTTGTCAGCCCCCAGCTGCTGAAGTGAGTCTTTTCTCTCTGTCCCTGTCCATGTTCTGTTCTGACTTTGTACCCAGCCCCACCACCTCCCTCTGTGCACTGTATCTAGGCCCACCATCTCTATATGTCTACCTCTCCCAGCCCCAGACCCTCAGGACATTTTATGCTCTCAGCAAAGGTGGGAGAATATGTTGGGCTACAGTTTAATGAAGAATTGATTTGAGCTGGCTGCCAGGTTTTATGGGTATTAGCTTGCTCCTCACTCCTTGCATTCTCTGTTACTCCCTCCCTGGAGACAGTCCTTGGTCTTCTCTGGGGCCCTTCATGAGTCAGCCAGGCTCAGCCCAGCAGGGCCTCCCCAGTTCATTTTGCAGAGCAGCACAGTCGTTGTGGATGATCTGACATTACCGTCTCACTGCTGTGTGTGAAATGCAGTGTCCTTGGCAGAACAGGGATGCCCAGCAGATCAAGGGTCCCCAGCTTGCTGAGCATTGACCCAGCTCTCTAGGGCAGGGTCTCAGTCACCACTCTCGTGAGGATGCTCTACCTGCATTCATTTGGAGCATCCTGCTCAGGTCTGTCGCAGTAGAGGGAGGGTCTCATGGGCTTCTTTACCCTCCAGGCTGCTGATTGCCTTTGTGTCGGATGAGGAGTCCTTTGCCTGGCAAGGCTATTTATATGCCATCCTGCTCTTCCTGACAGCAGTGATCCAGTCCCTCTGCCTGCAGCAGCACTTCAGCCTGTGCTTTCAGCTTGGCATAAATGTGCGTGCCAGCCTCATTGCTGCCATTTACAAGAAGGTTTGTATGGTCCTGTCATCGTCCCTGTTGGCTTCCTCTGAGCTGGGCTGTGGAGATAATCATTCATTGCCTGCCCCATCAACCTGGGGTGACTGGGCTTTATGCACTTTACTTCTTAGGGAGGTACAGGAAAAGCTTAGCTTGTGGGATGCCCACCCAGCACTGGGGACACTGTGGGACCTAGTTCTGCTTGCAACCTGGGTGCTGCAGCCACATGTTTGACAGCTACTAGGGGCTAAGGCAGGTTTCTTTTCAGAGCAGTGCAACACCTAGGGCAATTACCACTAGGATTCCTGCACAAGGATGTGTTTCTTTTTACCCAGCATCCAGTGGCTCCTGGTGTGCAGACATGAGGAGAGTGCCTGTGGCCAGCAGAGAGGCACCAGGAGCAAACCCAGGAGCAGTTTCAGCCTGGCCTGCTAATTGCCTGCTCTGTGCCATGCTGCTGGGGGCCTGGCTGCTCCCAGACTGGCTTGCAGTGACTATGTTTTCTCTTTCCAGTCACTCACCATGTCCAGTGCCACCCGCAAGGAGGCCACAGTGGGAGAGACTGTGAATCTGATGTCAGCTGATGCCCAGAGGTTCATGGACATGGCCAACTTTGTTCACCAGCTGTGGTCATCTCCCCTGCAAATTATCCTGTCCATTGTCTTCCTCTGGGGAGAGCTGGGCCCCTCCGTCTTGGCTGGCCTTGCAGTCATGGTACTGCTCATCCCCATAAATGCTTTCCTGGTTGCCAAGGCCAAAACCATTCAGGTCAGTGGTGGCTGCAAGATCCTTCCTGGTCTCCCACTCCTGAGGTCCACTGTTGCTCTCTTCCCTCGTTTTCCACACTCCCCTACCCTTTTCTGTTATGCTATGTATCTTTCCCAGCCTGAGAAGTTGATCTCACTTGGGCTAGGGGTAGCCTGAGCCAGGAGTGATCTGCTGCTATGAGCAGGTCTGTTCTACTGTCACAGTTGAACTTGAATAAGACCAGGGGCAGCCTTGAGGACTGAAAATGAGATATTACCAACCATAAGATAAAGCTTTGGCTTCTACCTCACAGCAGGGTGTTGTTTTTCCCCAGGCTGTCCAGAGCCACAGGGAAGCCAAGGTCCAGCTTGGTGGGTTCAGGAGCCTATCCTTCCCTTCCCTGTGGCAGCCCAGATGTGTTTCCAAGGGTGAGCTGCTGTCTGGTTTTGATGACATCTGGTTCTTCTGTTAGTAGGTGAGAAACATGAAGAACAAGGATGAACGGATGAAAATAATGACTGAAATCCTCAATGGAATCAAGGTGAGCAGTGGACTGGAGATTCCTCAGGCAGCTGCTGCGCCCCCCTTATTGATGCACTGTACCTGGAGGGAGCCTACCTGTATAACTCTACAGCACCAGTGTTACAGTTTAGCTTGGGGCCCCTGTGTCTGGGGCCTCAGTGTCTGCAATTCCCTTGGCATCCTCACCTTTTGAAAAGTTGGGTGGGGAGGAGCTCTGGGTTCCTGGACCAAGACTTGGGAACCAAGACAGGGTCTTCTGGGTGTTTCTTGGTAGTGAGCATAGGATACCACTACCATAGCGGTAGAGGGGCTGGCCCTGACCTGTAAGCTGAAACTGAGGGAATGGCATTGTGGAAGTGGGGGAGTGCTATAAGCCATGGGTTAGGACAGGAGAGGGAAGATGCAATGGCCAAGCAGGCTTCTGAGCAAGCCAGGAGCTGGCGATGGAGGTACTGGCCACCAGTGAGCTGAATGTGGGGGTGGGCTTTCTTGTGAAACCAGCATCTGCTCACCCTGATCATCCTGCAGATCCTGAAGCTTTTTGCGTGGGAGCCCTCATTTGAGAAGCGAATTAATGACATACGGGCACATGAGCTGAAGAACTTGCTGAACTTCAGTTACCTGCAGTCGATCTCTGTCTTTGTGTTCACGTGTGCCCCCTTCCTGGTGAGTGACAGCAGCCCTGGGGAGGGCTGCACCTTCCTCTGAGCTGGGGCTGGCTGCATCCGAGGGGCTGGGAAATATTGGGAACCTCATATGGTTCTCATCCTGCAGCAATGAGGGGGCTGACATCCCTTCTTCTACCTGGGATGCATCATATGGTCCTGGCTGCTGGCAGGAGGGCTGTGGTGGAAGGGAGTCCACCATTAGGGTGGTGAGATGGGGCCCAAAGGAGAAGAAGGAAGCAGGAGCGGAATAGGTCCCCAGCAGAAAAGCACTGCTGAGGCCTAAGGGCAACATGGGCATCTGGACACACAACCACATTGATGGTGTTTTTTCCTGCTATCTCTCCTAGGTCTCCTTGGCCAGTTTTGCCGTCTATGTGATGGTGGATGAGGACAACATCCTGGATGCACAGAAGGCCTTTACTGCTATCTCCCTTTTCAACGTCCTGCGTTTCCCCATGGCCATGCTGCCCATGGTGCTCTCTTCACTAGTGCAGGTCAGCCCTCACATAGGGCAGGGGGTCCAGGGGGATCCTATGATACCTCTGCCCAAACCAGAACATGAGACTCAGTGATGAACACCCAGGGGTTAGTGCATAGGACTCTGCTGGCAGGGGGGTGGGACAGGACTTACATACATAACACAGGTCTGGGGCTCAGAGGTTGGATGGGGACTGTGCAATGTGGTGCTCTGCTTATGGGGCTCCTGCCAGCCCACCCAGCTGCACCCCATGCCCATGTGCCATCCTCATCCTCTTTCTACCATGGCAGACCAATGTGTCGACTGCGAGGCTGGAGCGCTACCTGAGTGGAGAAAACCTGGACACCTCAGCTATCCACCACAACACCATTCCAGGCAGGTGAACCTCCAGATTACTCCCTGTGGGTCACAGGCTGTCCCAGCCCTGGGCTTTCCCAGTCTTGAGGGCCCTCTTTCTACTGACAGGCAGCGCTGTGCGTTTCTCGGAGGCCACCTTTTCCTGGGAGCAGGACAGCAGTGCTGCCATAAGAGAGTAAGTGCTCTGCACCATACTGGGAGCAGATGGCTGGGAAGCAGGAGTTGTTAGCTGGGGAAGGCAATCACTTCTCACAGTGCTGCTAGACACGAGTGTCCTAGAGACATTGCTCTCTGCTGGTCCTACTCAGGAGCCATGGGCGACCTGGCAGTACTGCTTCCTCAGCCCTCATGTCTTTGCAGTGTCACCCTGGACATTGCACCTGGGAGCCTGGTGGCCGTGGTGGGGGCTGTGGGCTCAGGCAAATCTTCACTGGTGTCAGCCATGCTTGGGGAGATGGAGAATATCAAGGGACACATCAACATCCAGGTGAGAGGAGCCGGCCAGCACAGGGGGCTTTGGGGCTACCTGTGAGCTCAGTGGGGAAGCAGCAGGGCAGGACTGTCCCAGAGCGGTGGCTCAGGGCAAGGACAGGCTGCAGGAGGTGGCATTGCTCAGGCTGGTGCTCTGACAAGGTAGTTGTTCTTGTGTCTCTCCTTCCAGGGCTCCCTGGCCTATGTTCCCCAGCAGGCCTGGATCCAGAATGCCACCCTGAAAGACAACATCCTTTTTGGGTCAGAACTGGATGAAGCCCGGTATCAGCAGGTCCTTAAGGCCTGCGCCCTCCTTCCAGACCTGAAATTGCTGCCTGCGGGAGACCAGACAGAGATTGGGGAGAAGGTAACAGCCCTGGGTGCTATGGATTTTCCATAGCACCTACAGCAGAGAACAGAGCTGTAGCCCTGTGCTAGCCCCATGCCCAGAGAGGTCCTTCCTTTCCAGGGTATCAACCTGAGTGGGGGCCAGAAGCAGCGAGTGAGCCTGGCCCGGGCAGTGTACAGCAATGCAGACATCTACGTGCTGGACGACCCGCTGTCTGCCGTGGATGCTCATGTTGGCAAATACCTCTTCGAGCATGTGCTGGGGCCAAAAGGGCTGCTGCAAAAGAAGGTGAGCACCCATGCCTCCCTACCCATCACACAGCCAGGCAGGAATGGCACTGACACACTGTTGATGATCCAGGGAAGACTGAGGTTGGCTGCTTGGGACAGAGAAGGATCCTGTGGCTTTCACATGGGGCTGCAGCAGACAGGAGAGGCCTTATGGGTGCTCTGTGTCTGCATTGATAAGCAGAGAGGTGCCCATCTAGGGGATGGAGAGCCTGCAGGCCTTGGCTGCAGGGCAAGAAGTGTTCTGATGATCCACTACCCTGCAACCTCTTTGTTGCAGACACGGATCTTGGTGACGCACAGTATCAGCTTCCTGCCCCAGGTCGACAACATTGTGGTGCTGGCAGCAGGAGCAGTGACTGAGCATGGCTCCTACAGCAACCTGCTTGCAAACAAGGGGGCCTTTGCCCAATTCCTGAACTTGTATGGCAGCCAGGAGGAGGATGTTTCAGAGAAAAATACCACAGGTACTGGGAACACAATAGGGCTGTGGCAGTTAGACATGCTGTGCGTGGATCTTGTGGATATGAAGATCTGATCTGTCAGTCTGACCTGGCTCTATCCAGCCCAGGCACCAATGGTGGCTGCTGTGAATCCTTCCCAGCTTCTGGCAATCAGCACCACAAGGACTTCCTGCCTAAGATTTGCATCCAGGCATTATACTGAGCAGCCAGCAAAGGATCTGTCTGTTTTATTCCCTTTTAGTTCATTTATGTATATGTGTCCCAAAATCTTATGTGGCAACAGGCTCCATATTTTAGGAATGCTGAGGTGAGAAAAATCCTTTGGTTCGTTCTAAACATGCCACTGGATAACATTAATCTTTATGATGTCCCCCAGTGCCATGGGGGAAGAGTGGTATCAGGTCAAGTGGATGCCCACCCTGCCTGGGCTCAGCACAATTGTCCAGCTGCAGCCTGGCTGTTCCCAGACCACCCTGACAGGACCCATCTCCACCTGCTCAAGGGGATGCTCCTGAAATGGACTGATACGATCTACTACATCTTGCACCTACTAAAATAGCACAAACTTCTGCTTGAGGTCGCACCAGTGGTAGTGAGCAACAGAGATTGCCTTCATGCAGGCCTTTAGCCCTATGTCCCTGTCACTTCTCCCTCCAGCACAGTGGATTTCTTCTTCCTTCTGCTGTACTGGGCTTGCAGCAGGGTTGGACAAGGTGTGAGAAGTGTTGGTAGGACGTAGCCGGGGCCTGGGGTGTCGGGTGGAGCTGAGTGCAGCAGAGGTGTGGTGTATGGGATCTGCTCTCTCCTCAGTGCCTGATCGTACCTTCCCTCATCCCTGTGCTTGTAGCTGTTAGTTTAGCTGGGGATGAAGAGCAGAGTGATGAAGATCTTGAGCCTTGCATGGAAGAGGGCTCTGAAGATGTGGTGACTATGACTCTGAAGCGAGAGGCCAGCATCCATCGGAGACAATTGAGTCGCAGGTGGGATGTGCCCTGAGTTCTCAGCTCTCTTCCCTGCTGCATGCACTGCTTCCTTGGAGGCACGTGTCTGGGGGCTTCCTGGGAAGTTCCTGCTGGGAGCCTCCCTCCCTACTCCTACAAGCTGGTCTGGGTCAGGGGCATTTACTCACATTAATGTGTCACAGCCTTACTCCCTACTCTCTGTGGTCTTCCCTGAAACTTGTGCTGCTGGTTGGTTCTGCTTTTGGGGATGAGGGCTACAATTTCATAGCTGTAAGTGTCTAGTGCTTCCACAAAGGCTCATTCAAAGCTGCCCCAGCTGGGACATTATTTTCCAGTGGGCTCCAGCACTGGAGATCCAATGCAGCATATGGATGGACCTTCAGGAGATTAAGACCAACCCAACATCGTGTGATTAATGATACCTATCACCTCCCTGCAGCCTTAGTAAAAAGAGTACCAATTCCTGGAGGAAGGTCCAGGAAGAGCCCCCAAAGAAGGTGAAAGGACAGCAACTGATTGAGAAAGAAGCTGTGGAAACCGGCAGGGTGAGGAGGACGGGGGATGAAGCAGTGTGCTGCCCTGGCTCAGTGCTACCAGACCCTGACTGTGGCTCAGAGAAGCTGGTGTGGGCTGGTGTGGCCCCATTGCAGCCAAGAGACACGAAGGGGACAGAGCTGCCTGGGACTGGTGGGCAGGGTGGTGAAGGGAGCCCTTGGGCAGCAAGGTGGGAGTCCCAAGTCTGTGCTGGGTGTTGTTTTACTGAGGTTTGCTGGGTAATGATAATGGGCTAAATCGGTCCACAGGTAAAGTTCTCCATGTACCTGCGGTACCTGCGTGCTGTTGGCTTGTGCTATTCTTTCTGGATTGCCATGGGCTATGTTGGACAGTATGTTGCCTACGTGGGGACCAACCTGTGGCTCAGTGCCTGGACAGACGATGCGCAGCGCTACCTGAACCAGACCTATCCCACGGAGCAGCGAGACCTGCGGATTGGTGTCTTTGGGGCACTGGGGATGTCACAAGGTGGGTGTAGGAGGACAGGGACCCTGCTCACCTCAGCTGTGTGATCCCAAAGGGATATATGACTTGCAAGGCCTGCAACCAGCAGTGCAGCAAGGAGCAGGGAACCCAGCATTGTCTTCATTTGTCTGCTGCTGCCCTTCTTCCAGCTCCTGGCTGAACTGGGGACAGTTACCAGTCTGAAGCCAGCATAAATTGCCCCAGAAAGTCTGTGTTGCCTTCTTAGGTTCAAGATCACTGTCCTTCATCATTTTGGACATAGTGCTAGGGCTCAAGGGGTTCCAAAAGGGTTAGCATTCCTCCCATGGGGTGGGATGCAGTTACTGGGGTGTCCCAGGAAGGTGGGATGCAGGACTATCCCAGCGGCTCACTGCAGAGGTGAGGATTTGGAGCTGCTTTGTGACTCTATTAAGCCAAAGGGTGCCTGGTGAGCTGGTGTGACCTGCCCTGTGCTGTCTTTGCAGCTCTCTTCCTGCTCTTTGCCACCGTGCTGTCTGCTCAGGGCGCCATGCGAGCCTCACGGGTTATGCATCAGCAGCTGCTCAGCAACATCCTGCGTGTGCCCATGAGCTTCTTTGACACGACCCCAACTGGCCGCATTGTGAATAGGTTTGCCAAGGTAAGAGAACAGCCCCAGCATGGAGGAGTTTGTTCCAGCAGGTCTGGACAGCACTGGGTAGTGACATAACCCTGCTGCTGTCGAGTATGGCTCTACTGAGCCCAGGTAAGGGCCAGGAAGGGACCAGAAGGGCATGGTGGATACAAGGCTGACTGCAAGGCAAACCACATCCTGGGCTATACTAGAAAGACAGTGTCCAGCAAATCGCAGGAAGTTGTTATGTCCTCTGCTCAGTGCTAAGGAGGTCACACTTGGATACTGTGTCCTGTTTTGGGGTCACCTGGTCATGAAGGATGTGGAGAAACTGAAGAAGGTCTGTAGTAGATCACCAAGGGAGGTAGGAGCCTAGAGTTCGTTTCCCACAATGAGATGTCCTTCTGGTTATGGACTTTCAGAAAAATATACAGTCTTTTCTATGTAAGTGAAGCTCGTAAAACAAAGAGAAAATGAAAAGGAGAAAAATACAAACAGGTAATTTCAAGTGTGCTGCTGCTTCTCTACTTCTTCCTTTGGTGCCATCTCTTGCTTTTTGGGAATAAAATTTCTCTTGAAATCAAGCCTCAGGCCTGCTGGGTTTACTCTGAAATGAGAGAGTATGTGATGCCCAGCTAGGAGATGGATGAGGGCCAACTGGAGACCTGTGTGCTCCCATCTGCATGGACCTGCAGTTAGTCCTGTCCCTCTTTCTCTCTCAATTCCTCTCATCCTGTGTACAGACAAAGGTGCACTTCCTAATGCTGATCTGTGCAACAGGGGAATATTATAAGAAGTTTTTTTGTTAAATCAGCTGTTCCCAAGCTAAGAGCTGTAGCACTAAGTGATTTTGTAACCATAAAACCAATTCAGGGTCATCCAATATTTTTACAAGTGTCTGGCACTGTGTTACCATACAAGTGGGTAGGAACCTGTATGTATGGGGTCTTTGGGCTTCTACCTCCCTCTGTGGTCACTGACTGCTTCTCTATACTTCTTCATATGCTCCAGGACATCTTCACAGTGGATGAAACCATTCCCACGTCTTTCCGCAGCTGGCTCTCCTGTTTCATGGGCATCATTAGCACATTGATCATGATCTGCCTGGCCACTCCATACTTTGCTCTCATTATCATTCCCTTGAGCATCTTCTACTATTTTGTGCTGGTGAGTAACTGTGGCTTCAGTGAAGCTTCTGCCCTGCTGAGAGCAGTATTTTTGTGGCTGCTGCTCTCTGTGTTGGTAACCAAGCTCTGTTCCTCATTTCAGCGCTTCTATGTCTCTACGTCACGCCAGCTAAGGCGTCTGGACTCTGTCACCAGGTCTCCCATCTACTCCCACTTCGGTGAGACAGTGTCAGGCCTTTCCGTGATTCGGGCTTATGGACACCAAGAACGGTTCCTGCAGCATAATGAGACCATCATGGACATAAATCAGAAAAGTGTTTATTCCTGGATAATCTCAAATAGGTGAGTTTTACCCCTTATGCCACAAAACAGCCTGCAGCACCTCTCCCTGAGGGCTTCTGGGTCCTGAAAGAGGTCCCTGAGATGCTGAAGTTCTCCTTTTTGATCTCAGCATTGAGGGTCTGCGTAGGAACTGGGGGAGTTTAGGATAGAGGTGCCATCTCTGTGAATGAGACATGTTAGGGTGATTTTGAAGGCCAGAATGTGGACCCTGCAAAGTGTACAGAGCCTGGGCAGGGTGAGCTGTGCAGTCAAGGACTGAGATGCTCTTGGTAGGTTCTGGGAGAAGGCTGATGTTCCAGGCCAGGTGGCAGTGCGATGTGGGCAGTGTTTGGTGTTGATGTCTTACTGGTAGATGCTTTGGGTGTGTGAGGGTTGTACAGTTGGGGCTCCTCTGATATATGGCATTACCAGCAGAGGAGGTTATGTGTGAGACATGGACTGACATAAAATGAACCTGCTTGCAGGCCACAAATGATCTGCAACATGTACCATGTGTAGAGCACTGGACTGGACATGAGGGTTGCTGGTAGCATTTTGCTCTTACCAGTGGGCTCTGTGTTGGGCACAGGCAGATACCTCTCTGCCTCTTCCACTGCCCTTCAGCTGTCCTCTCCTGGAACAGGTGGCTCGCCATACGTCTGGAGTTCGTTGGGAGCCTGGTGGTCTTCTTCTCTGCGCTTCTAGCAGTGATTTCAAAGGGCACTTTGGAAGGCGGCATCGTGGGTCTTTCTGTCTCCTCTGCTCTCAATGTGAGTCAATAAAAGCATTTTCTTATCCCAAGATAGGGATGTCCCTGGGAGCTCTGGGCTGGCTGCAGGATGCTGCCCTGCCTCCAGCTCTGATCCATAAAGACGGGATTATCTGGGATGTCACATCACCTGGGTAGTGGCTACAGAGCCAGGAAACACACATCCCAGTGTGAGTGGATACTGGCTTCCATGGGGAGGAGTACAGTCCTGCTGTGGATTGGAGATGCTGCAGCAAATTCTTTGAAGAGCTAGAGAGGGTGGGCTGTGGCTGGGGACTGGAGATCCCAGACCAGGGACACTCGTGTCCAGGCTGAATCCCTGAGCTGAGGTGAGAGGTGGTTGTTCCTGGGTCCCACTGAGCTCTGCATCTTCTGATTCTGCCGTGCAGGTGACCCAGACACTGAACTGGCTGGTCAGGACATCTTCGGAGTTGGAGACAAACATTGTGGCTGTGGAGCGGGTACACGAGTACACGAAGGTGAAGAATGAGGTGAGGAAACCAGGGTCCAGGCAAGCACCAGCTGCACAACATGGTGCTCAACAACCTCTCGGAGTGCAAGTCCCCACCTAATGCTCCTGTACCCTCCCCCAGGCTCCATGGGTCACAGGAAAGCGTCCACCACGTGGCTGGCCCAGCAAAGGCGAGATCCAGTTCATTGACTACAAAGTTCGTTACAGACCTGAACTGGACCTGGTTCTTCAGGGAATCACCTGCAATATTGGGAGCACTGAGAAGGTGCCTCTGCCCTCACTACACTCTACAGTCACACTGTAGCTGTTTGTTCCTCTTGGCTTCAGTCTGTGTGCTGGGGAGGGATGATGATGGGATGTGGCTCCTGGGGACTCAAGCTGCAGGAAAGGGACAGATGGTGAGGGTGGGAAGGCCCACCAGACCAAGATGGAAAGCATCTGCCCTCTTTTCTTCAGCCCTGTCAGCTGGTCTCAAAAGCTGCTTCCACAGGTTGGGGTTGTGGGCCGGACCGGGGCTGGAAAATCCTCCCTCACCAACTGCCTCTTCCGGGTGCTGGAGGCTGCTGGAGGGAAGATCATCATTGATGAGGTGGACATAGCAACGATTGGACTCCATGACCTGCGCAAGAACCTCACCATCATCCCCCAGGTGAGCTGATCCCCACCTTTCCATATCCCACAACTGTGTGGCTCCTGCGGGCTGTTTCCTGGGCTATGCATTGCCCTCAGTGCCTCCCTGGGTGCTGTGGAGATTCCAAAGGCCTGTGAGCATGCTGTCACCACCTCCCCTGCCCAGCTGCAGGCAGCAGCATTGGCAGGATGTGGCCACATTTGGGGGCCTGGAGCCATTGCCCCTGCTGAACGGCTGTGGTGTGGCTGAACATAGTGCTGTCCCTGCCAGGACCCTGTGCTCTTTACTGGAACCCTGCGGATGAACCTGGACCCCTTTGACCAGTACTCAGACGAGGAGGTCTGGAAGGCCCTTGAGCTGGCTCACCTGAAGACATATGTGCAAGACCGTCCCGAGGGACTGCTGCATCTCGTGAGCGAGGGAGGGGAGAACCTGAGGTGAGCAGGCCTAGCTCCCTTCCCTTCTCTTGTTCCCAAGGACCAGCCTGGAACAGCAGCCTCCAGCAGAGTCACTGTCCAGAAATGAGGGCACAGAAGCTTCTGGGAAAAGAAGGTGGGAGAAAAGGGTCCAGGAGCCAGGGCTTTTAGGAAGCCAGTGTGAGCCAACCCTTCTATGAGGGCCCACAGAGAAAGATGCTGAGAGATGTGGCGCTCAAGGTGGTAGATGCAGGGGGAAGGCCAAGTATAGTGTTGGGTCAGGGCAGTGTGTGCCAGTAGGCTTGCAGAAGCTCTGATAGTGTCTGTCTAGTAACTCATGTTCTCCATCTCACCCCAGTGTTGGGCAGAGGCAACTGGTGTGCCTGGCCCGGGCCCTTCTCCGCAAAGCCAAGATCCTCATCCTGGATGAAGCAACAGCAGCTGTAGATCTGGAAACAGACCATTTAATCCAGACAACAATCCGGAGCGAGTTTTCTGACTGCACTGTCCTTACTATCGCCCACCGCCTCCACACCATCATGGACAGCAACAGGTACCTTGGGACAGTGCCATGGGGCAAGAAGAATGGGAATCTGGATTCCTAGGATGGGGCAAGAAGTGGCCAGCAGCAGAAGCAAGGATACAGCCAGAGGGGCAGGGGATGTAGTGTCTGGGGCAGCAATATACAGTGGTTCTAGAGGAAAACAGAAGCATAGGAAGGTTGGCTATGCAGTAGTTATGCCTTTGTGGGAGAAACGTTTTTGGGGATCATTCTTTACAGTAACAGACCATAGAGGCACTTGCTGTTGACACCTTACATGAGTCACCCTGCCAGCACAGGGAGGAGGGCTGTGCCATCACCACTGCTGAGAGGTGAACCACATAACATGGCTGCAGGAGGAGTGAGGGTCGGTGGGGGTGTAGCGCTGGTGCCATCAGTGCTATCAACTCAGATCCTGGGAGCTCAGGCCTTCTTGTTCCCCTCTGCCAGGGTGATGGTGCTGCAAGCTGGGCAGATTGTGGAATTCGATAGCCCCAAGGAGCTGCTCCAGAAGCAGGGCGTCTTCTCCGCGATGGCAAAGGATGCTGGCATCACCAATAATGAAAGTACTGCCCTGTAGGGGAGTGCTGCAGCGTCCGGGTGTGCGCGGGCAGCTCCCTCCTGCTGGTGCTCACCGAGTTGGCGTCAGTGCCTCCCCGCAGCCAAGCTGCCCAGGAATTTGCCTTTCTGCAGCTGGGAAGCAGAGAGGGTGGCTTCTCTGGTTGTCCAGAGACAGAGCATCTGGACTCTGAGCTGCTAACATTGCTACCACACCCTGCCTGCTGTGCATACAAGGGTCTGGAGCTGCCTAACTTATTCTACAGAGAGAAAAAGCTATCTACGACACAGGGAGATCATGACCCCTGTTTGGGGTGCTCTTACTTTTGTACTTCACCATGCCAGGTGACCCTACCTTAGAGATGCTTTAGCACTGTGGAATTAAATTACTGTTTAATCTAAGAATAGATGCTATAATTTATTTACTTTTTGTAACTGTTTCTAGTCTTTCAACTCAAAGGCTGACATCAAGTAAGCCTTGGTTTAGCCTTAAAAAGCTGCCAACAGCAGCTTTTTAAGCTGGGGGAAGCTGCCAACAGAGGTTACACAGAGGGGTAGGCAGTCTAAATTGAGTGACACAGCCTGCTATACCCAGGCATGAACACTATGTGGCAAAAACAGGGTCTGCCAGCCTTCCCTGTGGCTATGATCCCTTCGACTGTAGTGCAAATAAATAAGCCCCACCCTGAGGCTATTTGTAACCAGGAGTGGGGCAGATTTTGGACTGTGGCTCCAGACTGAAAATCTGACTGTGGTGGAGACAAGCTGAAGAGGTAGAGGTACATGTCTGTCTGTGCTACAGCCATGCACACACAAAACACGGTGGTTACTCTTTACAAACTCTGGCCTCCTCTTTGTTCCGGGACACCAAAGTCACGAGCTGTAGTCCTGACCTCAGCACTGGCATGGAGGGAGCAGGTGCAAACACTAACACCCCCACCCTGTAGGGGAAGAGGGCAGTGCAATCACTTAATGAAGACTTGTTCTTGTGGGGGTTTCCCAGTGCCTGACCTGGAGCCGGCACAAACACCATGGCAGAAGTATGCTGGACCCCACTGAAAGGGAAATTTCCTGGCCCTGCAGGGTCTGCATGAAGTCTGTGGGCTTTGCCCCCACTGCAGCACTGGCCAGGCACTCCTCCCAGCTCTCCCAACATTTGCACAGGCACCTTCTATACACAAGGGCAAATCTTTATTTACAGAGCAGCACTACAGGGGATACAAACATTGCCCCGTGAAGGGAGCTTCTTCCCTTCTGGGCATGGCAGCAGCAGGTAGCACACACCAACCCAGCAAAAGCCAACATATCCCTCCCTGGGATGGCCTTGCCCTTCTAAAACATCAGCACTGTCTTCAGTGCCCTGCAAGAAGGCATGGGTGAGGCAATTCTGGTCAGAGCCCCAAAAAAAATCAAAGTGGAAGACAATTTGTGCTTTGCCTTCTGCCCCACCCCAGCCCAGAGCTGCCAGGTGGGCCTGTCAGTGCAAAGATGGGTCTGGGCATGGGAGATGCTGCACTGACAAGGGAAGATGGTGTTCTGGACTTCTGGCTCACCTGAGAATCTGATGGCTGCTGGTAGCAGCAGAGCTTGGAGAGGCCAAGCCCCTAGGGGGCCAAGCACAGGGATAAGGCATCCGCTGGGGTCTTTGTTGTGGGAATTTCAGGGGCCAGGCCGATCCCAGCACTGGAGCTCAGCTACTTGCAGCAAACCTCAGAGCTGCTTCCCCAGGCAGTGTGTAGATGGCCCACCCTGGGTCCTGCACAGACAGATGAGACCCAGATCCCGCTGCTGCTGCTGCTGCTGAGAAGGCCCAGAGAGTACGTGGGCAAGGTCTGGGCTGTTTATACTACTACTTGACTAAACACAGTCTCCAGAAACTTGGCATTAGCCTTCCACAATTTAAACCCACAGTAGCTCCTCAGCTTTAGTCGAGCATTACTCTCCTGGGCAGGCCACAGCCCCAAGCCTTGCTCCCCTGCCCCTGGCTGGGCACAGGAGGCTCAAAACAGCACAGGTGAACTCACTCCTGCCCTTACACAAGCTGCCTGTCCTGCCTACCTGGCCAGCTCACCATTCTTCCTCCCTTGAAGGGGAGGTGGCAGCCAGTGTGTTGGGGCCCAATATAGCACTGCACAGCTGTGAGGGGGACAGTCTTGGGGCAAGCAGTGGGGCTGCAGGGCTGGCCAGCCTCCCCAAGACCCCCAGCAGTCCTGGCAGGAACAAGGAATGGGGTGCAGGCTTCTGCCTGCCATCTCAGGTGTACTCTGTCTTCCGGATGTAACTCGAGGGCACATAGCCCTGCTTGCCATGTGCTTCGGCCAGCCACCACTCCTGATTGCCTGTGATGTCCTCAAACTGCAGGATCTTGAGTCTCTGGTTAGCTGACACACTCAGCTCATTAGTGTTTCGGCCTTTGAAGGTGTAGAGAGCGTAATAGACCTGCCAGACAGAGAGAGAGTATCACCTGGATGGTCACACCACACAGCCTTGCTGTTGCACTGCATAGGATATGTAGGCTTTTGCCCTTCTCACCAAACAGTGCCAGCCCCAGCCCCAACCTGGCCTCTGCCAGAGCTGCATCCACCGGCCCACCCCCATTTGCAGCCTGGTTCTCTGTCTCTGCACCTCTGCCACTGGGAGAAAAAAACTCATACTTCACCTCTCACCTCTCCCTGGTCACTGCCAGGAAGGATGATAACTCAGTCCACAGTCAAGCAAGGGGATCAGCTCTCAGGATCCCCAGCCTCCCCAGGGTGGCTGAGAACTCACCTGGTTACCCTCTGACTCACTGCTCTCCAATCCAGAGTCTCTGTCCTCTACTGAGGGCATGGGCCTGAGATGAGCTTTGGTGGGGTGCCCGTTGCGAGAGCTGGGGCTGCAGCCCAGCTCGGGGCGGCTGTAGCGGCACTGAGACATCACTGTACCAGCCTCCAGTGGGGCTGTCCTGTCACCACAGCCAAGCTGGGGCGGAGAGTGGGAGTCCATCTCCAGTGGGGGCTGCCCAGACTGGTATGTGTCTGCTGGGGAGGCAGAGTCCTGCAGGGGTTTCTGAGTGAAGGTGACGGCTGCCCCGCTGGGGCTGAAGGTGAGTGTGGCGTTGCTGTGGGGGGAGGAGTTGCTGTGCTCTGACTCGTTGGAAGAGTGGCTGCCCACAGAGACGTCTGACTGACTGCGGCGTGGGTTGTAGGGCTTCAGAAAGGAGCTGTACACAAAGCCTTTCGTCACTGCAGAGAGGCAAAGAAAGAGAGCTCAGACTGGGGCGCAGGACAGCCAGAGGAAGGGACTCCCCACAGGCAGCAAGGGAAGGGAGCAGCCACCTACCCTCATTGTCTATGAGCCAGCGATTCTGGCTGCCCATGGGGTCTTTCTTCTTGATGACACCCACAATGTCTCCTTCCAGCAGTGAGACATCCAGGTCCTGGGCAGCATTGAAATTGCGCTCTGCCTGGAAGAGACTCTCTGGGGGATAGCGGGCCAGGAGGGCAGCTCGGACATCATCTGACTGCAGGAGGTAGGTAGGCTGCAGAGGAACAAGGCAGGTGTGAGTGGCTGTCCTGGGCTCTGCAAGCCCTGACATCGGGCAGAGGGAACTCACCAAGCCAACAAGGGGCTGCCGGCGGGCAGACTGCCGCTCCATGCTCTTCCTTTCAAAAGTCTTCTTGGGAGCTGCCTGGGACTCTGGGAAGAAGGTGAAGGCCTGGAGCTGTTGGAGGACCCGACTGTGCTCATCCTGGAAGATGGCAATGAGGTTCCCCTCCCTGCCAGACACCTTTAGCAACTGGAACCAGAGCAGAGTTGAACATCCTATTAGGTGACAGCTGCTGGGAAAAGAGGCCAAGGGCTACAGCAAAGACCATGACAGGGGTTCTGCATCCTCTCTGTGACTTGCATCAGACCCAGATTTGCAGTCCTGCCTGGACTCAGCTCTGAGTGGCCCTCAAACTCATGACCTGAGATTCTCCCAGGCAAATGCTCTTCTGCCACTGATCTAGGAGCAGCCAGAACCTTCATCATATCTATGCACAATTGCATCATGACCCCACAACCCCTGCCCTGACAGCTCCCACAGGAGCCCTCCACAAGTCACTTGTGGCCTCAAACAGGGACAAGCTCTGCACAGAGTTTAGTGTTGCACTGAACCCAGAGCACTGTCTGCACTCCGGGAACCCACCGAGAGCAGGGGTCTCAGCTCCGCCAGGGCCAGGCGCACGAAGTCGCAGTGTGCCTCGGCGTAGCCCTGCACGCAGCTGGCAAACAGCTCCTTGGCGAAGCGCAGGAACTTGGGCAGCTCATCCAGCAGCTGGGCATTGAGGGCCTCGTAGTTGTTGCGGGCTGACTGCAGCTCCTCCAGGGTTCGCTTGTCCTTCAGCTTCTCCGCTCTCTCCGTGTAGTTGTGGAAGTCAAGGAGCTTGTCAAACCGTTTCTGCACCAGCTTGTGAGGGCCTGCAAACATGCTCAGCAGCTGGTTCAGGGGTGAGCTCACCAGCCGCTCCGTCCGCTCTTTCTGGTGGGCAGAGATGCAGAGAGAAGGTGAGACAAGCTGCTCTCTCCCACTGTGCAGTGAACACTAGCAGCTCATTTTCTAGCACACAGGAAAATGTCCTCCCCAGGACAGTATAGGGACTGTCTTCCTGGTGGCACCCCCAAAAGCTCCAGAAGTCCCATCTAAGAAGAATTATTCTATAATCTTACATAGTTGTGCCAGCATAGGTAACACCATGGAAAGTACCCAAAGCACTCACAGAAAGAGCTGTAGCATTTCAGGTAGGGCTTAAAAAATGTGTTATCTAACAGGCACATCCATAAATTCCCAGGCATCAAAGCTCTCAGGAAGGAAGAACTAAGCAGGAATGATCACACCTCACCCAAGTTACCCTCCCTGCAGCCTCCCAGGGGCTGCTTTTCTGCAACAAACCCCCAGGGAGGGCCCCTGAGGGGTACCTCCAGCACACGAGAGCATAGCCTCACTCACAAAGTTGGAGAACAGTTGGTCACTGATGAGACGATTTACTTTCTGGAACTGGTCCAAGTCTCCACTCGCCTTCTCTGTGCACAAGTCCCACATGCTCCCAGCTGCCAGTGCCTTCATACAAGCGGACTCCTGCACCAGGAAAACAGTCAGCTCAACCACACTTGCTGCCCAAAGAAGAGGCCTCCCAGGGCAGCCCAGACCCTCAGAGACCAACCACCCAGCAGGGATGAGGCCAAAAGCACTGGCCAGAGGCACTGCAGGTACACACCATGCAGACAGGAGGGGCAGTGCATGGTGAGCTCCACAGGTTTGGCATCACACCCAGACTCACCCGGACATGCTGCAGGTAGAGGGAAAGGTCCCGGATGAAGGACTTGATCAGCCGCTCCTGCATCCGGAAATTTTTCTCCATCTCTTCAAAGGCTTCATCCTTCAGCTGTGAGAGAAAGTGTTTCAAGGAAGGCAATGCATGACTCCAGCACCTTCCAGAGTGCAAGATGTGGGGCCTCTTGCCCATAAACTGCACAGCAGAGATGGGTGGTTCAGACCCTAAGCTCATACTGCCTTGCTGCTCTGAGCTACACTCTGGGGAAGGGAGGTGGAGGAACAGCAGATACCACTGGAGAAGCACTGCAGGGAGTAACTGTACAAGGCGCATTACCTGGGGTGCAAAGCCTGTGAGATGCTTGAGGTGGCTGCTCACACGGTTGGATTTCTTGATGATAGAGTGGAAATTGAGCTTGGAGATCTTCTCCATGAGGCTATCCTCATCCCCCTTCCTGTACTTTAGCACTAAAGAGATTGATACAGAAATCAAAACCCTTGTGAGCACAAAACTCATGTCTTACAGTGCCTCACTGACAATCACCTTGCTGGCTCTCCCCCTCCCCAAGCCTCTGTAGTCCCAAGTGTCTCACAAATAATTATAGAATGGTTTGGATTGGAAGTGACCTTAAAGGTCATCTTCCATGACTGTGTTTGCCAGCTAAGGCTCAGGGGCCAGCAGATGCCAATCTCAACACACTCACTCCTATCTGTCTCTGCCCAGCTTCTCACCCAGGTCCTTCCGGCGCTTGTATTCATTGATGTTGACATTGATTTCTTTGACTGCAAGGACAGCAGCTGTGAGTGGTGCCTTATCAGGATGAGCCTCGGGAGTGGCACTCAGCAGCTCCATCAGCAGCAGTGGGTACCGCATCACCCTTTGCACTGGCTTGATGAGGAAGGAGCCCAGGTTAATGTAGTTTGTGCAGCCCCTGGGAATTCAGGACATAGGAGATGTATGTGTCAGTCCAGCTCTGCCACACAAATTCTGCCTCCTCAAACTAAGCCAACCAAACCCAGAACGTGGCCTCTAAACCCACTGTACTCCTTAAGTCATGCCACCCTCATCTCCAAACTCACTGCACTCCTGAACTCCTGGTGCTGTCAGACCAACCCCAGGTTTCCAGTTCTCATTCATAGCACGTGATTCTTCCCAGCCAGGATCCTCTCCATCACCAGACTCACCATGAAATTCTACACAGGCACAACCTCACACATGCCAGAGTGCCACCTGTCTCAGACTCTGTCCCACCACCCAACTATGCTCAGTCACTGCAGGGCTCTCCTGGCTCCTTGGGGCTGAGGGCTCCCAAAACCTGTCTCCTGACCAAAACCTCCCCATGCCTCATCCTCTGTACTCCTACCTGCGTAGCCCACCCACTGGCTCTGCTGCAATCATACCACACGGCCCCATCTCCTCACAGGCGTGCCCCATGGCACTGTTAGGCCCTCCCACCATGCACCCAGCCAGTGGGAGCAGATTAGTTACAAAGGAAAGCAAAGCCAAGACAGGACACAGACAAGCAAGGACTAAGTGGAAAGATGCACTTACCACTCACTGTACAGGCTCCTGCCGGCCCACAGAGTGCCAAAAAGCAAAGAAAAGCAATAGGTTAATGTGGTGGCAGGTGTGCAGCCCTGTCCCCTCAGAGCAGTTGCCAGCTCCTGAGGCATTAACCTCCACAAGCTGGAGCCACGGCAGTCACTGAGCCAGGCAAAGCAGCTCCTCCCTCACCAGCCATGGTGGGTCAGGATTTGGGAACAGGGGCCCTCAACACAGTACATGCCACCTTCTCTGCATCTTGGTGGCTTCTATGGAGATTTTAAGGGGGTCTGCAGGTTTCCCAGCACCTGTGCACTAGGGCATTTGAACCAAGTGCCTGGTCAACAATGCAATGACACAGTCAGACCTGAGCTGTCCAAACACTGTTGACAGAGAGGCAGGGATGTTGGAGACTGATCCCCCCTGAACCCAGCCTGTTGGCTGCCAGATGGAGGCTCCAACCTGAGGCTATCCAACAGGTCCAGGAGTAGTTTCTGCATCTTCTCATCCTTCTCATAGGTTTCCAGCAGTGCGATGGCCTCATCATGGTTCTGGCAATACACCTTGTAGACACTCTCCAGCTCTGCACGCTGTGCCAGGAACACTGGCCCTGCAGACAGCAACAAGGCAGGATTTCAGCATTTCCTGGTCCCCAGGTGCCTTCAAAAATGTTGGTGTGCCTCATGGTGAGATGTCCAGTGTTCCCGTTCCACACAAACAGGTCAAGAAAACAGAGCTACTAGAGCATGCAGGACACCTCCTCATCACCCACCAGCATGTAGAGCTCAATCAATCCAGGTCTCACGGGCGTGAGAAGTGGAGACACTGGTCACTGGAGCCAAACAGCAAAGGCACTGGCAGCCCAAAGTCTGAACAGGCAGTGCAGGCATAAGGCTCGCTTTGGGGCAAGGGGCCAGGGAGGGTACAGGCACCGTGTTTCTCAGCAGTGACCCATGGGGCAACACAGTTCTCCCTGGCTTCGCTGTTGGATTGATGAGCGGCAACAGAGACCAGCAGGGAGAAAGCCCAGTCCCAGTGATCCTCTCCCACCATTTAAACGGTTATACCCAGCCACTAGCAAAGCTCATCCCAGCCTTCTGACAGAAGCTAACAGTATAATCCATACCAACGGCATCTGAAGCCTCCAAGGTGGACAGCAGCTGCTTGGAGAAGCTAATCACCAAGTGGATGTTTCCGAAAAGAGCCTCAAAGTCTATGTTCTGCATCTAGTGAACAGAAAAAGAGATGTCCTGGATGGGGGAACAAGTCCAAGTCAGACCCAACAGCCCCCTCTTGCCCTCCTCCAACTCATCAGTCCTCACCTTCACAGCAGCACCTGCTGCCATCTCCTCCCATCACAGTGACTTCTGCACACACTCCCTTGTCCCCCAGTACACTGAAACTCTCACTCCTAATGTGTCCTACCACAATGTCCTCCTCTTTCACAGCAATTCCATCCCTGCCTCTGTTCACCTTGTTTTTCTCACTCTCCTCCCAATAATTCTGTCCCCATGCCAAGACCCCATATTTTAATTATCCTGACAATGAATTTAACCTACAAATCAAATGAAGAGGAACATTTCCTGCCCCAGGTAATGAATACTTACTCCCAGGTCTCTTGCTCTCAGCAAGCATGAGAACTCAGCAGGATCTCAAAACAGATGGGCTATTGCTACAAATGCAAGGAGCTGTGAGAACCATCCTGTTCTCCTCGGCATAGGAAAAGAAAATTGAATTTCCTTTTTATGTTTCTATACTGCTTGCTTGCCTCTGAGAACAAAAAGGACTCAGTATCCTCACCCCAATCCTCCACTGCTGCACCACAGCTTGCCTTCCCTCCCAGCTCCTACCTGTGCCTGCTGCAGGGGCACCATGATTCTCTCCACACACATCTCCAGGTCTCTGATATAGTCCCGCTCCGTCTGAAGCAGTTCTTCCATAACCTTGGACCTCTTCTCCAGCATCCTTTGCTCTGCGCTCTCAGTGGCGGCCGAGGATATCTCCAGGGATGGTGTCTGGGAGGACAGGAGAGTCATCTCTGCAAGACAGGCAAGGAAGATCAGCATGGTCCAACAAAGATGCAAGGACAGGAGACAAATAGCATCTGAACTGTGAACACAAGTATCCTATGAAACTGACAAACATCAGTACCGAGAGACCAAGACTGTCCATCCACGGGTCTTTCCAGAGCTGCCACCCTGAGGCAGCAGGTAGCCCCGGCCTGCTCCACAGCCCACCCTCGCAGCACCAGGAACACTGCAAAGCCCCCGGCTTTGAGGGCCGCGGGCAACAAACCTCCTCGAGACGGTCCCCCCGATGCCGGCGGGGCCCAGACTCCTCTCCCACCCTCGCTCTCTAACTCCGCGGCTTCAGGAAGCTCCGCGGGGCTGAGCAGACGCGGAGGGGAGCCCCGGGCTCCCAGGCGGACAATGGCGGCCGCCCCCCTCTCTCAGGTCGGGAACAGGGTCTCCATTCTGCAGCCCCGAGGCATTTCCATGTGAATGGCCGCACAGGGCCCCGGGCACCCACAATGGTGCTGTCGCCGGCAAAGCCCGGAGCTGGAGCCCCGCCAGGGCGCGGGGCCGGGCCGCCCCCGGCCCTGGGTGCCTGCAGGGCCCGGGGCTGGGCCGCCCTCCGCGGCCCCGTCCACACACCCGCAGCCGCCGTTCCTCCTGGTTTTTTGTCCCACCTGCGGCTCCAGGCCGGCCCAGCCCCCTCGGTTTTCATTGAGACATTTTATCCCCCCGCAGATTCCTGGGCCCCGGCCGCCCCCTGCCCCACCTGCTAGATTTTGAAAGCATGTGCCCTCTGGCCGAAACCACAGCCACAGCGTTCCCACCGCCACCTTCCCAGCCTGGGGGAGCCCCTCCCAGGGACATCCCTCTGGGGCAGGGTCTGGCCCAGGAACACTCAAGTCTCCCCCGTTTCACGGCTGCTTTGCAGCAGGGAGGCCCCCGAGCCCCTCGCAGCAGCCCAGCCTGCGTCACATACCCCGTTTAATGTCAATTGCTGATTTGACAAATGCCCATCCACTCCAGCCGTCTCCCACGGATCCCCAGCTGCTCGCTCTCAATGGGATTTTATTAGAGTTGCAGACAAGCCCCAGCTCAGACATTTCTAAGAATGTTTTTGCAGGACAGGCGTTTTCAGATCTCCCTCTCCGTGACCTCTCTGGCGACAGCTTCATGCAACCGGGGCTCAGCCTGGGAGACTCCCAGGGACACCCAGCAGGGCTTGGAATTTTATTCTGGTACCAAAGCACCCACTGTGAACAACCCCAAGAGAGCCCATGCTCCCAGCCACTTCTGCCCAGATGCTGGGGAAGGCTGCAGGCAGACCCCAGCCTTGCCCTTCGGGGTGATGGCAGTAACCAGCATGGGAAAGCGCTGCCTCAGCCTAAGCATCCTGCCCACTGCTCTGTCAGGCTGGGTTTTTCACACTGAAAAGACCGAGAAAGAAAAGAAGAGACCTAAGCTGAGATGAGACACTGACTCAGCCCCTAATTATCTGAAACCATTGCCAGCCCTTCCCATTGCAGAGCAGCATCGACAAACAGAAACCATGAGCATCAGCATCAAACACGAATCTGTCACAGCTACCCGGGCTGAGGACAAACTGCTGTGCCTCTCTGCAGAAAGAACAACATCAAAATCATTCCCATTTCCAGCCGCAGCAAATGAGAAATTCAGCTCAAAAGATGCCCTCGATGTGGGAGGGAAGATACCTGTCTCTCTAAGCTGCATCTCTGCTGCCCTGCCTTGAAATCTAGCCTGGGGAGAGGCAAAATGGCTAGCTCCACAGAAGAGGATTTAGTGACACAACCAGCACTACATTTAGAGGGCAATCATTGGGAAGAGAAAGCCTCACTGATTCCTACTGGCAAGTATCCTTAAGACTACCCCCACCAGAGCCAAACTGCATAAGGGAAAAGGCTGGTTTCAGCTAAGTCAATGGCTGTCTTGGCTTGTTTCCACCAGTCCCCGATGATAAACTTTATCAACTCAAAAGCAGCAGCAATCCACAAGGCAGGCCTGGGAGCAGCTGCTGGGTTTAACATTTGCTGTTTGCATTTTCACAGCATCTGCAAAGCCTCAGTGGCAGACCAGGCCCTGCTGTGCAAGGCCCTCTACAAACACTCACAGGGATATCCTGCTGGAGACACAGCACTTGGAGCCTGAACAGGCAGAAAAACCTACAGGAGGTACAACTAAACATCAAGATAATAACAGTCAGCAGGTCTCTGAGGCTCAGAGAGTTAAAGAAGTAACAACAAATGAGTTATTTTAAAGAAGTAAATATATATTTTGAGGAATGGCATTTGTTTTGCCAGAAAGCAAGCTCAAGTGGGAAAGCAACCTGAAAGAAACAGGAAGGTGTTAATTTGCAATGCAAACAGGTGTGTGAAACCCAGAGGAGGTTGGAGGGTGAGATGATACTACTGAATGGGGTGGACTGGGAAGAATCTTGAAAATGAAGACCAGCCAGAATAACAGCTGGAAATGACCCATACAGCAGCATTTGGGAAGATAAATGGAAAAGATTACATTTGCCTTGGTCAAAGAATTGGACTTTGTATTTATATGCAGGCAAAATGCCACCAGATGAAGCTTTTTACAGGACACCTCAGGAGTTCACCGTACCACCAAACAACCCTGCTGTGCTCCCAGCCTTAGCCACAGCTTAATTGCAGTCACACCATGTGGCTGGCTCCAGCTCACCAAAACAGAGCTGGGGATGTCCAGAACTGCTGGCAAACACAGCAGCTCCCCACGCTCCACCAAGAGAACCCCAGGCAAGAAAACCTAGGTCCAGCCCTTACAGAAAGTGCCCTGGGGCAGGAATTCAGACAACACTTGTGAGACTGCCAGCTCCATGACACCCTTCTTTGGCAAGTCTCAAGTCCCTGCCTATGGGACTTGACTATTAAAACCTTCCCTGCACAGATTTTAAACTCACTGTAGTCATCAGCTCAGCTTGGTTGACCTGGCATAATGCTGGGCACTAGTTCTACCCACTTACACCGTATCAGTACTTGCATTATTTTGAAAACTCACACAAATTAATTCTCCTCTGGTCTTCTTGGTCTTTCTGAATATTTCAGAATTCATTCAAAACCAAGGCTACATTGCAGTCAAGTATCTCAGGACTCTCGCAGTTTATCACTAGTCTAGCATCCTCCTTCAGCAATGAACTCAAAAGTCCTGCTTCTTTCCAAACACTCACAGTTTAGAATTTTCAAATACAGAATTTATTTTTAATATTTGGCTCTTCTATCTGACCAACATGTATAACTTAGTATTTGTTTCTGATGCATTTAAAAACTCTCACTTTTTGTATTTCATACCATCTCTGTTGATTGTCATCAATTTATTTTTTCCTGTTTGTCACACATTCTTTTATGTCTAATAGTAGCTTTCCCTAAATGAGGCTTATTAAGAATTTAACTAAACCCACCAATTTCACAGATGTCATTTGGTCATCTAGTAAATGTATTTTAAACAGAGCTCCCTTTTACTTCACAGATTTTCTATTTAAATGTTACCTTTCAATTTGCGTCATCATAACCATCAATTTTGAAGGCACTAAGACCACAGCTAGAATAGGCTCCATTAGCCTGCAGGAATGCGACTGGTATTTTTAATGAAGCCACCGAATTCCGATCCAGTGACAAATTCAAGTTTACCCATGACACAGTTGCCAAATGGGCATTTAGAAATACATTTCCAAAAACAAAGTTCTCAATCACGATTTTCAGAGGCTCACATTTTGTTCTCTTGTAGGTTTTGCTCTGTAATTTGCCTCTCTAAATTCAGAACTCTTAACAACATCATTTTCTCTATCCCCTGTGGCAAATTTACGACATGTCCTTGGCTCTCTGGATTGGTTTGAGGGTCTGTGACAGCCTCCAGGAACACCTGCTTTTGAGCTTTGCTAGTAGACCTGCAGAGCCTTGAGAGATTCAACACTAGCTCACCCTGGAAACGAGGTGTCAAGTTGGAGCACATTCCCACTTCTGCCCTTCCCATGGAAGCTGTGATTTACTATCACAATCATACGGCTCGTCCTGTTTGTCTGAGAAATGCCACTGTCATCAACTTTCTTCCAATTAACAAAAACTTCGAATTCCTGTTACCTAACCTCCTCATGGGAGCACACATGCAATTAAAGGTTTTCCCTGCCCCACTCTGGAAGCAGAGTTGACCCACAAAGACCAGATCCAATGGGATGCATGTCCCCCATGCACAGGCAGCAGGGCTCTCCCGAAGGTCTGCATCGCCCCCCAGCTGCTCCTCATCAGGGCTCACCTGCCAGCATCCCCCGTGGCTCGGCGCAGCCTGGCAGGGCGAGGCTAAGGCGATCAGCACAGTCTGTGGTGGGACGTGCCGCCCATCCGCGCTGGGGACAACCCCTCGCACCGGGTCGGTGAGCAGGAACCTCCGTGGGAGAGGCACCCAGCCCCGAGGCAAGCCCAGCCCCAGGTTCACAGCTCAGCAGAGTCAAGCAGTGACTCAGGACAAAACAAACCAGCTGCAAATATTTGAAGTATGTGGAGGCCAGGAGGGGAGGAGCCACTGCCGACCACGAGAGGGGAGGCAATGAAACTAGGGCAGGGAATAATTAATCTGAGCAAAAGGCTAAACTGGCTGCCAGGAGCAGGATCTGGCTGGGGTGGAAGCTCTTACTCTGGACATCGGTAATATGCCAGTGAGCTGAACAGCAACAGAATGGGGATGCTTTCTCAGGGCCACTGGAATGGCTTAATGTCGGATTTACAGACTGCTCGGTGGGGATGTTTCTACGTCAGGTAAGACCACAACCATCACCCCAAAGAGCCTGTGGTTGCCCAGACAGTCCCAAAGCATTCAGTGTGAACAGGGAATGATTCTCACCCATGACACAGAAAAAAGTGAAGTAATATGATGGTGTACAAAGAGCTAACCTAAAACTGAGGCAGGGCATCAACAAAAGTGTGAACAAAAACACTGATGGAAAAAAGAATGAAAGCTGAAAGTTCTTTAAAAGGATGTTTTAGATACATAAGCCAAAAAACATCAAGAGAACAGTATCGATGAAAAATCTGTCCTGCATCTGTGCTTCAATAAAGGCAGCAAACACACCAGGAACTCTGAAGTACAGAAAAATTATAAAAGAAAGATACAAAGAAAAATCCACAGATAATAGAATTAAGAATTCAGTTTTAATTTTTAAAATGAGGAAATAAAATGCTACTTTATAATAGACTTATTTCCATCCAGGACAAAAAAAACACCCTTACAATGACACAATCCCACAAGTAAGCAGATGTAACAAAAATTTTTGTAAGCCTGGCAAAAACGTACAATTATACAATAAATATTCTGTTTATTTCTTTCTAAACAGCAAAAAAGAAGATTTTGCTAACTTGTACCTTGAAAACTCACTGCCAGTGGAGACTATCCAGAAGAGAGGGCATTTCTAATCAGGTTCTCCAGAGACTGTATTTAGTTAATCCTACAAAACATTTAAAGTAAATGGAAAATCACTGCTGTCATGTAGAGATTTGAGCATCAATTCCACAGGATCACAAATAAAGACGAGGCATATGAGTCACTGAGTGATCCAAGGTATTCTGAATAAGATGGAATTATTCAAACCAAGAAAATTTAATGCAGACAAATGCATTAATGTATTAAATGGGGACAAGAAATACAGCCACACACAAGACTGTATTTTGTGGAGTAATTCTTCGCTTGGCCAGCCAAAACTCAGCAGGAGTTCCCCAAGTGCTGCACAAGAGCACAGCAAGGTAAATGGTGCAAGCAAGTGCTGACACCCACCCAGAATGCAAAGTTCACTGTTTTAAAAGAGTCTGAACTGAAAAATGAGTGAGCATCAGGAAGAAGAAACGCTGAGAGGTCTTCCCGTGAGTCTTTGACATGAGTATTTTAAGACTCTCTTCATTGCAAAGAACTGAAGACTAAAAAATTACTTAATTACAGTACCTGCCTGAGAATATCCATCAACTAAAAAGCTCTAATTTAGTAGGAAAAGGCTGGAGTTCAGAGCTGAAATGCAACATATTAGCATGCAAAACCTTTAAGAGTGATGTTGACTAAGCAGCAAAATTATGACAGGTGGGTCCTCCTTCTGTTGATGTGTCAGGCAGACACATCTGAGTCTCATCCCAGAAGAGGTGCTCTAACCAAGCAAATGTCACCAGGTTACACCACAGAGAAATCTGTAAGAAGTGTGATAATCCCACTTGCAGAAAAGATCATCTCTCCTGGTCTGGAAAGGTTCAAGACCAGTCTGGATGGGGACTTGGGCAACATGATCTAGTGGGTGACATCTCTGCCCTGGCAGGGGCATTGGAACTAGATGATTTTTAAGGTCCATTCCAACCCAAGCCTCTCTATGATTCTGTGATCTCTTACTGTGGCTTTCAAGAACTAAATTCTGTTACTCTGTGGATGGAGGGGGAACCTGTGAGAGAAGAAGACAGCATTAGAAAAGGTGCCTTCAGCACAGACAGAGAGAAAACCAGAGCTGACTTTTTAACCCCAGCTGGGCAGGAGGCTGTCTGCTGCCAAGCACAATGGAAGGTCTTTTGGGGAGGCTCTCAGATGCTGGTCGGGTCTTACACTGAGGCAGCTGCATCAACAAAGCATTACATGCCAAGAAGGGCTGTTGCTGGTCCAGCACTGTGCCCCAGCAGGGCAGGAGGACAAATGTACAAACAACTGCAGCCAGGAACAGGCCACAGGATGGACATAGAGTATTTCAAATAGCTGGTGTCCTTTCCCTCCTTTCCTGCTGTGGGATACTGGTGCTAATGACGAGGGCATCCTGCTGTACACCTCTCACAGCCACTCCCATGCCCGTGAGACTACCACAATGGGGAAAAATTCAACAACCCTCAAAAGGGAAGACTTTCACTCAGCATTGCTGAGTCCCTTCAACTCTAGCAGAAGCTGGACAGGCCAGCACTGCTCCAGCCTCCTAAGGCTTTTTGGACGGTTTCCCACCCCACTCCTCGGCCCCTCCTGGCTCCCCTGCTGCCCTTTGGACATCTTGGCACTGCAATGCCTCTCCCTTTCCTCACCCTGGGGACACAGCTGAGCAAAGTCCCATCCTAACAGGGCGTCCCGAGACTGCAGAAATGCAGCCATGGGAGCCTGCTTAATCAAAGACTTAATCTCCAAAGGATGGACTTCATACTAAGGCAAAGGCAGTCATGGCCTCCAGCTTTGCCAGCTCTTTGGCCGTTGCACTGTTTTCCTCTGCATTTCAATCTCACTTCACAGAGAGTTCACACACACAGCTACCCGAGACAGACACTGGCAGAAAGGGCATGTAAACAAACAGGTTTTCAGACACACAGCTGCCTAACAGGGAGCCCTGTCCATCAAGAAGGGCTCCTTTAGTCCCTCTGCCCAGACCTTAACACCTTGCTGCCACTTTCCCAACACACACTAATATTCTTGCAAGAACAAGCCACGCTGTGCAAAGTCGCCGGCAGCTGACTCTGTCCCCACCACAGCATCAATGGAATGATTTTGCCCATGCCAAGACAGCCCGGGCCTTTCACTTTGGTATTTCTCCAGCTCCAGAGTGCTGGTTGATGGAACTGGAGACCTGGGGATGGCCTGGGGGACCCAGGACATGGAACCGCTGTAGCACAGGCAAGGGAACACTGCAGTAGTGAGGGGCTGGTGATGCAGGGGATTCCCAAATGTGACAGCCCCCCAACATGCAGGTACCTCAATGTCCTGCCCATGTGAATTACACAACTACAAGTACTTGCTTTCTGCTTATGTCTGAATGCTACAACAACTTCCTCTACTTCCTGCTTCGTGCTGCCTGTGATCAGCTACCATACTAATGCCCTGGGTCAGGAGTCAGTTCCTAAACATAGAATCTGTTCATGATGGGTTATAAAAGTAAAACATGCACTGGGAATAACCCCAGCACCCCACCCTTTCCTGCATGAGGAACCTCCTCAGGGCCCTGAGAGAGCAGACAAAAAAAACAGGGCCACAAGTTTTAGGGTGTACCTAAAACACTGGGAGCACAGATGCAGGAGCAAGAGAAAGGACAGCAGCAATCCTGGGTTGCCTGTGTTTCCCTCCCACCTGGACCTCTGCAAAATCCCCTTGGAGGGCAGATCAGCAATTATGCAGAGGGGTGACAACTGTGACACTCATTTCACCATTTCCCAGGGGAAAGCCTTCCCATGAGAGCCCATCTGTGCTAGCCACTCTGTGTCAGAGTCCTGGTGCTGCCCTGGTGCCAGGGCAGAGCACAGGCACACCCAAGGCAATTGCCCACCATTTCCCCGTGTACCTTGCTTTTTCTTCCTGGTCTGCACAAACTCTGAATGCCGCAGGGCACTGGGAGCCGTCCGTCTGTAGAAGCTGTTTCGCTGCAGCACAGAGCCCACCCTGTTCGTGTCCTCAGCCTCCTGCTCCCAGACCTGGCTCCAGTCCGGCCGGCCCGTGCGTACCCTCGAGCGCTCTGCTCCACTGCTGCTCTTGGCCGGCATCCCAGGCCCTGGGGCTGCTTCTTCCAGCTCCCCACAGCCATTGGAGTCTATGTCCCACATCTTGAACTGTGTGTCGCAGGTACCTGACCCCAGGCTCACAGTACCGTCTCTTGAGGACCTGCCTACCAAAGCAGGAACTTCACAACCTCTGTCCAGACTGCTGTGGTCTATGACATGGCCTTTGGGCTGCCTATGCTGTTCAATGTCTTCTTGGTCTACTTGGTCCCCGATACCTACACACTGCCTTTCCTGCTCTCTATATGCCCCAGAGCCTCCATCCTCCCTATACCACCTTTCCCCTTCCCTATATACTTGATTGCCTCTATCCTCTCTATACTGCCTTCTTCTCTCCCTATACTCCCCAGAGTCCCTCTCTTGCCTATACCACCTTTCCTTCTTCCTATAATATCTTTCATCCTCACTGTAGTCCTGATACCATCTCCCCCCCTCCCTATAGCCTTCAGGGCCTCTATTGTCTCTGTACTGCCTTCCCCCTTCCCTGTACTGCCCAGGTACTCTGTCCGCTCTGCTCCGCCCTTCTCTTATCTCAGAACCGCAGTTTCTGTATTGAATGTCCTCCTTCTCGTATACCCTGTAGTTTTTACCCTCTGTATCCTGGCTTTTGCCTTCCCAAGCACCAGCTGCTCTCCTGCAGTCCACGTACTCCATATCTCCCTTCCAAAAACTTCCAGAGTCTCCATTCATGCTCCGTTGGTCCATAGAGAAGCCCTCTCCTCTACTGTAACTGTCCCAGCCACTGTCTGCTCCCTGGCTGCCTGGGTACTGCCTCCTTGTCACCCTGGGTCCGTCACTGCAGCCAGCCTCCCTGCACAGCACAGCCAACCCAGCTACGTCCTCTCTCTGTACGGCACAACAGTCCTCATATTCCCAGCCGAGGAGTCGCTGTTCCTGTCTCGGATCTTCCACCCGGTGTTTCGTCCCAGGATAAGCGCACATAGTCCTGAGGGGTACGGCGCAGGGGCTGACTCCCCTCACTGTCTTCTCCCTGAGCCCAAGCCTGGGCTGACGCTGTTTCTCTGCTTTGCTCCAGTGCTCCCGTCCCAAGTGAAATGCAGGTGCTGCTTCCTGAAACCAGTCAGCAAGGGTAGGAGGAGGCACAGGCCCAATCGCTGCCAGCCCTGGCCTCCTCCACCTGCTGCCCAAAGTAATCAGTAACCAGCCTCGAGGAGGGAACCCGAGGCTGGGCAGGCTCTCACCGCCCAAACCGGCTCCGTGGCTTTGCCAAAGCCTCTCCTCAGGCAGCTCAGAGGCAAGGAAGAGGAGGGCACTGGAGCAGGCAGAGGCCCTGCCCCAGACCAATGTCCTCAGGGAAGGGAAACAGATTGTGTGTGAGACCGCAGGAAGCCACAAACCAGAGACGGGATACCAGACCTCTTTCCAGTGCCTTCACACTCCTGATGGCATGGAGGCTAAACAATGCCGTCTATAAGAGGCTGGGCTCTGCTCCACACCTTGCAGGGCCAAACTGAGGCCTTCAGGCTGCCCCTGGATCAAACCTCATGCTGAACCCATCCCATCAGGAGAGGAGCTGCTCCTGGCAAGACAGAGTCCCCCCCATAGCGCCTACACAGTGCCATGCAGCCACAGCTGCGTGGTTCCTTGCTCCAAGGTGAACAGCTGGTCTATCTGCTGACAGGAACAGCCTTGAAGGGAATTACCTGGCTTAGAGAGTCCAGTGCCAATACAAAATATAAATTTTCAGGAGGCTACAGAAACACGCACTCTAGTAACACCTTTCACTGCAGGGCATATTCCCAGTTTTCCATGCCAAATGCAGAGCTCCTATAAGAAACCAAGAGACAACTACAACATGCCCTAGACAAAAAGCGTGGGAATCCATGGATGTCATCCATGTCTCAGGGTCTTTCAACAGTTGTTAGGAATGCACAGCCTATGCTTTCTGCTGGTAGAAGACAAATAAAACCTATGGACTCTCCTACTCCAACTGCAGGAGGGCAAGCGCTAATCCTGCCCAAATCAGGTGAACCCTCAGTGTGCACAGGCACACCAAAGAAGCAACCTGACAATTTAAAACATGTGTTGTAGAAAACCACATACTTTCTATACTTCCTTTGGCTCCCCTAAGGATAGACCAAGGGGCTGCAGTCCCCCAGGACTACACCAGTCCTGCTTTGGTTGCTGGTCAAGGCTTAGTGAAAGCTTTTCTCCCACCAGTGTGCCTCCAAGTTCCCCTAACGATGGCAAGGCAGTGGTCACGCCTCAGGCATGGCACAAACACGTTCTTCTGAGCTGATGCAGCATCCTGTTACTGATCTGGCCTGCTGCACTAAAACTGGGCTAGGAAGCCTGAGACATGCTCTCTGTCCACACTCAGATGTGGCAGAAAGGATGTGACAGAGCTTGGGTAGAAAATATCTTTATCTCAGGACCAGAGAGGCTACTTACAAATCCTCAGTCTCTTTGAACTGGTGAAAAATCCTCTAGAACTACTGAGGGGATACTAACTTGAGGATGTCTCAGGATAGTGCATTAGTTCTTGCCTAAAACTTCCAGTTTCAGGAACCAACAGGGCACAGGTTCTACAGGATCTGTCCTCAGCCAGGAAGCACTAGGATGGGAAGAGAAGTTTCCCACTAAGATCAATACCATTAGAAAAATTTCCTTGAGATTCAGCCTAGAGTTTTCTCTTCCTACCTTCAAGTTATTTCATCTTGTCTTGTATCCTCTAAGCCTCCTTCCAAGCGTTCCTCTTGCACACCACTGATGTGGAGGCTGTTTGTCCCCCTATTTTCCTGGTGCACCTGTATCAGTCTTCATTCCCATGTGCTCTGCATCAGACACGATCGTGCAACAAAGTGCCTGGGCTTTACAGCACTGATAAAGCAGTGGGAGGATGGAGGCAATGAAATCAGAGTGAGTAATCCCCAGGCAGGAGCTGGCATTTCACTCCACCTCCTGAATGCAGTGCCCACATTTCCAGCACATCGTGGGTTTCAGTAACAGAACTGCAGTGTCAGAGCTCCTGGGAGAAGCTGAGGAAGGTACTGTGGGATAAAACGTTTGTGGTCCCATCTTTATACTTTGTCTACTGTAATACCAAGTGTAACATAATTAACAGCACTGATCTTTACATGGCATCTCTGGGTTTCAGAGGCCAAATGTACTGATATAATCATCACGAATTCCTCTTCCCTGACTAATTTTTTGGGGCTTCACGGACAAAAGTCATCTTTTCAGCTAAAGACTTGCCACAATTTAAAGCTCTTTGTTGCTGTTACCAACAGCACAGTGTCATTTTCCTGTCCAGGACTCCATGGATGGCAGAAGCACAGGATCAGGCTTTACTTTTTGCCCACTAATCCATCACATTCCCAGGCCAGGTTCAGTCCCCTTCTGTGCATCCTGTCTGATCTGAGTGACAAGTTCCCACAGGTCTGTATCATCACCAGAGTAGAAACCACAGGAAACCCAGTGCCCTGACAGGCTGATGGCAGTCACACCACAGACATCAACTCAAATCTCAGCTGCAGGACCACCAGCAAAGCCACTCTGAAGCTGCTGCTCACTCCCCTACAGCTAAAAGGGGATGAGGCAGGGAGGTTGAAACTGCAGCAGCTGTGCTTTTGCTTAACAGCAAAGATGTACTGGGAATGGATCAGATGAAGGCTCTGGGCGTATGGCAGGGCTGGAAGAGGAGACAGGAGAGTTCAAAGGAAAAGTGGGTGGGGAAGACCAGGGCAAAGGGATGTTCAGAGAAAGACACTCTGATTCTCCAAAGCAAAATCATGATGATTTGTACTGCAACACTGCTTACAAAATTACCAGGAATTAAAGAAGGGTATAAAAGACTAGTTTCAACAGTGTCTCTACACAGCAGGGGCAACTGTCCCCCTAAAAAACTCCCATCCCATGCTGCTTTAGACTCACCTCTCAGCTCCTGCAGCTCCATGCTGAGGCTCTCAATGTTGGAGTCACAGAATTCAAGGTTTTCCATGGTCTCTGCTCTCACCAGTTCATCCTGCTGCTCCTCCAGCATCAGGCTTAGCTCAGCACGTGTCTTGCCATAAGCTTCCAGGTCTCGCTCCACCTCTCCAATCCTAGTCAGCAGAATGGAGCAGGAGGAAGCTGATCCTGCCCGTGTCAAGTCCTCACGTCCCTCCTCCACCCACTGGTCTGGGGTGCAGGGCTGAAGCTGTGCAGGGGCCACATTTTTCCGCTGGCTGCCTGATGGAGGCCGGGGTGCAGGCCGGGAGGGCTTGACCGAGAAGGACAGAGACCTGCCTTTGGACGCTTGGCCGCCCAGCATGTGCACAGGGGTTGTCGCAAGGCTGCTGGGCCGAGGAGGGGGTGGCCTCAGTGCCCTCCTCCTCTCTGTCTGCCTGGAGTGGGGGACAGACACAGGAGACCCACGGACAATATCCTTCTCAGAGCTGTAGTCCAAGATAGAGAAGTGACGGGAGACCTTGTCCTGCTCAGCACTGGTACTTGACAGACTCTTCTCAAACTGTGCCAGCTGCTCAGTCAGTTTGGAGTCAAGGTCTGTGCAGCTGTCCCCCTGCACTGCAAGTGGGCAGCACTCCCCCCAGCTCCCAGACCATGTGTCCAGGCCCACCTGGGCAGCTCCTAAGCTGGAGGAACAGGGCTTGGACTTCTCCTGCTGACTGTCTATCCAATTGTCTAGGTCCTGGGTGCTGCTCTGGATCTCCTGGGGTTGGGATGCTGCCCAGCTGTTAGATGAAATCGCCTGGCTCCTGTAAGAATCTTGGGGGAAGTGAGGAACCTGCAAGGGCACAGTGGGACTGTCTCCATCATGCTCGGGCAGAGTGTGATGTTCTGATTTTCCTGGAGAGGCTGAAATGGTCCCCCCAGGCTCCAACTCACCTGCCTGGCCAGGCCTGTTGCCCTGTGGAGGAGGCAGCTGAGCAGAGGGAAGAAGGCCATTGACAGTCTTTGTGCAGGCAGAGGGGAGGGAGTCCATTGGGCCTTTGGGACATAGCCCTTGGTGTCCTGTGCTGGGAAAGGCCTGATGCTGTCTCAAGTCAGTGGCAAGAGGACCCTCTGACCTCCCCACCTTGTGAGATAAAATGGTGGCAGGCTCAGGGTGTGCAGCCAAGTCCTCTTCCTTTTCCCTGCCATCTTTCCCTAGCAAAGGAAGAGCTTTGGAGCAGTTCTTTTCTGGGTCTTGATGGATGGACAACCCGCAGCTGTCTCCACCTTGCAGATCCCCAGCACACACCTTTACCCTGCAAGCCTCAGAGGCTTCCAGCCTCACAAATCTGTGTGGAAAGATGCCACGTTTTCCTCTCAGCTCCCCCTCCAGCCAGCCATCCTCCAGAACGCCAACAATCCGAATCCTGTCACCCACATCAAAATCCAGTTCCTTGGATTCCAGGGCTTGGAACTGATAGAGGGCAACACCGTAAGTGCTCCCTGGCTCCTTGTCCTCCTTGGGGGACATCTCCACTGTCCCATTGGTGTCACAAGTCCCAGTGGGCTCTGGATCCACTGAGGTTCCTGGTGCTCGTAGAGGAGTAAGCAGTTCCACAAAACCCTCTGGAAAAATGCCCCTGCAGCCTCTGAGCTCACCTTCAAACCATCCAGGCTCTGGGACACCAACAATGTTGATTACATCCCCTTCCCTGAAGTCCAGTTCCTCCTCTAGCTGAGCAGACAGGTCCATCAGGGCCCGGGCTTGGCCCAGTGAGTAGGCAGGCACCTCCAGGAGAGTGCTCTGGGACAGCTGACGTCTCCGAACTGACAGGCACAGCTCCCGCACACATGAGGAAGGGAAAAAACCCTTGGAACCCCAGCTGCTCCGGCCCTGGAGCCAGCTGGAGGCCAGGGACCCCCCCAGGATCACCAGGTCTCCTGTAGAGAATGACAAACACCAGTTCAAAACTGCTCTCATTATTGCTTCACACCTCTTATTCTTGCCTTTCCGTCACCCTTCTGGCTGTGGGTGAGGTCTGGCACTCTGTGAGAGCATAGCACAGGCTGGGGATGCACATGAGAACAGGATGGGGTAAGGCATGAAGTATCAGCAGCCTCTTGCACACACATATCTAAGATACACAGTTTTGGCTGCAAAGACACGAAGGTGCATTAAAGCTTTGATTTCTCCCCCAAATGCAAGTTTAAGATTTGGGTATTGGAGATCAATTAAAAGGCAGCCATAAATTTACTGATAGGCAACACCAACTTTTGGAGTTTCTTGAGTAATGACAGATCATGAGAAACTGGTATCAGGGTGGCAGAGGCCCAGAGGTTCATGGTGGATTTGACAAGACCCATGTAATAAGGTATTAGGAAGTTCACCTCTCTCTTCTTTCACTCTAGGCAGGATGCTGTGACTACATTCATCTGTCTGAAAGGACAGATGAGGCTTATGAGCTGCAAAGAAAGAAAGGGAATGGAGATTACCTCTCTGCAATGATAAGCTCCCTGGCTCTTGAGATGTGAAGTCATTGGTACAAACGAGCAGTTTTTCTCCCTGCTTCAAAGGAGGAATATCCACAGGTTCAACAAAGCTGCTAGGAAACTGCCCTAAAAGGAGAAGCAGTTGTCAGCAATGAGTCTTTCTTGTAGCCCACCACTACCTCCACCCTCCTTCCAGATTTTGGGATCTATTTATCTCCTCCTAAAGGAAAATACCCATTTATCCTGGGTGCCTCAATAGCATGGTGGAAGAGGAATGAGTTGGGAGTCAGGAATTCCTGAGGTTTTAAATGCTTATGAACCAACAGAGAACAAAAAGCTTTGTGCCCTCAGATCACTCTTGGCAACCAACACACTGTGTTCATCACTGGGACTGTGCCATCATCATGGAGCTTCTGGGAACAGACATACTAGGTTTTCTCTGCTTTTACTGCTTCCTTCCCTACTCAGATCCAGATGATGATGAAGAGATCCATAGTGCTGGATGCTGTTTTCTGACTGGGCATACCCACCTGGTGCTCCTGCCTCTATAAGGCTTGGCCCCTGTGCAGCCTCAGCACAGAAGTCAGGCCACCACACTGAGGATGGCCAAATCAGTGAGTCACAGGCTCTATCACAGTCTCAGCACTGCTGAGACTCCAGGGACCTTCCCCACATTGTCACTCTGTGCACCTGTTTCACCATGGCTCCCATTGCTGGATGCCCAGCTATTCTGAACAGGCTCCAGCCAGGCAGGGCAGAGCACACTCGTTGGCCATCACAGGATATCACTCAGCTACTAATTTCAGTCCTGGAGCACAGGATACAGCAGAGCCCACTGCAAAGGCCACTAAATTCACTCATTCCTATATAATGTGATGGAGTATGGGCTAGTAGCACTTCCAGCATTCCCTCTCACTGACCCAGTATTTTCTAATATAACCTGGAAACACTGTATCTTAGACATCCAGAGCTTAGCACTGTATTTAGGCAGCTTGACATCTGCCAGCCTTAGCTGCTTCCTTCACAGTTTTAACCAGTTCTACCTCTTTTTCCATGTCTTAGTTTCCTGCTCTGTGGAAACAACATAATGCTGTTAGAAAGGAAGTCACGGAGTTACAGTAATTATTCCACACTAATTATTCCAGACTAATGAATATTAAGCACCTTCACAGCTTCTATTCAAAAGTGCTTTTCCAATTTGCTACAACTTGAGCTTAGAAAGCCAGGCAAAAAACTACAACAGCTGTTCCAAGACAAAGCAGGAATGCAAGTGGGTTTTGAATTAAAGGTCATTAAAAACCATTCGGTTTGACTTCAGCACTTTTTTTTATCTTTGAGCTATGAAACACATCTGTTTACTATTCCTTAATAGCTTCATCTGCTTGAGAACAACCTCACCACTGGGAGACAAAACTGTAGTAAGAACTGCAGATGTAATTTTTGCCCAGTGACTTTGGCAGCATCAGCAGGATCAGGCACATTCATTCAATGTCACTTATCAGTGACACGTATCATAGGAGAGAAGTCCTCTCCAACTTTGCTCCTGTCCATTTTTGTTTTAGACAGGCTGTTAGGAGAGCCCAGACTGCTGCTACAATAGCAGCTCCATCTCTACAGGCGGAGATGAAACTCCAGTCCCATTCTCCTGCTGAAGACAGAGGCAGGCTTATGCTTTGAAGTGGCCGGGTTTTCCTCTCCCCGAGAGCTCACACATCCTCTTAACATCAGTATTAAGATGAGAAAGTGCTGCCTAAACAGACTCTGTTTCACTACAAGAATTTTGCTGCTTTAGAAGTTTCTCACACCCCTCCAAAAGTTTGAGACTTGCACACTACCTCAGGCACACAGATACTGATGGCAGTTTGTGCAGGAAAATGCTTTGAAGCGGAAAGGAGGAAGTGGGGCTGCGTCAGAGGGCTTGGGGGACACATGGACTCTATTGCTGCATCTCCAACTGACTTGACCTGACAAGGTCACTTGGATGTGGATCCATTTCCAGTCTCAGTGCATCTGTTTCCCGTCACTCCTTCCACTGCCACAGCAGGTCAGCACATAAAGTAGCCAGGAAATGGGCTGTCTCACCACAGAGGATGGAACAATCAGTATTGTGAAGCTCTCATCTTCTCAAGAACTGACACTCCACTAATCTCTCTCAAAAAACAACAAACAAGCCGTCTGAATAGCTGAGGCAAAGCTGGCAGGCAACCTGCACCCTCAGTCCCAATCAAAGTCCCATGAAAGATTTAGTAAATCAAATCAGGTCCTGCACAGCACTGGCCAAGGGAAGGGGTGCTCATGGAATGGACGTTTAGCTGACACATCTATGGATCCAGGTGCAGACACTTCCAGCTCTTACCTGTGACACCTTCCTTTTTGCCAAGGAGCCAGAATTCATCCACCACGGCCAACACCTCAATGACATCTCCCACGAAGAGGGGCAGCTCTTCAGAGACACTGGGACAGAAATCAAAGACTGCCCGTACCACGGAGCCAGCCTCCATTGCGCAGGGTCTGAAGGCGGATCAGTGCCTGAGGCTGAGACAGTGAGAAGTTTGTTAGTACCCAAAAACACCTGAAATAATCACATATATGCTCAGAAAGTAAAACCCTTCCTGAGCACAAGGCACATGCCAACAGTATTGGGGGGGGTCCTGTCCTGAGGTCCCTGACACCCCTCGCCAGATGCTGCAGGAGCCAAGGGTCTCCAGCAATGCAGCCCCTGTGGTCTAAGCTGCCTTGCCCGGCCCCTTTGGCTACCTCTGTAGGGCCACGTATTTGTGCTGCAAGGCGGGGAGAAGCAGCAAGAAATTTGGAAGTGAATTCCGGTCAGGAAGGAAGCAAGAGGAGGGGAGGAAGCTCAGCATTTCCCTGACATACAGCACAGGGCTCTGAGCCCACCAGGGCCGGGTGGGCAGACAGTACCACCCACTTGCACATCCCACCACATGTGCTCTGGCAGCATGGGCACAGGAATCCCCGGTCCTGTGCCACCAGTCAGAGCCACAGGACTCGTATGCTGAAGGTATGTCACACTTCTTGCCCAGCAAGAGAAGAGGCACAAAGTCCACTGAAGCCACTGACGCCACCATCCTCTTCCCCACCGGTGAGCTCCTCCCATCTCCACCTGGGCTGACCCAGCCTGAGCATCCTCAGACCTGACTGGAAATATCCCTTCTGCCTTCTAGGTACCAGGCTCAGTCATCTCCTGGGAGGCATCACCATGATTCTTGGCAGAAGCCAAGCTGAGATGAGGGTACAGACCCTGACCAAATCTCTGGGAGCCAAGGCTGAAATTCCCCTGGCAGGAGACCTGAAGGCAAGCAAAGACCTCCTCACCAAGGGCTATATCCTGGATTCCCCCTTCCTGTGGAAGTGGCTGCTGAACCAGGACACTCTCCTGTATCATTCCTGGTTTTCAGCCTCACCATCAAGGCAATACATTGCACCAGGGCAGCAGCAGTCCTGCAGCTTAAGCTGCTCATTTGCCTCCTCCCAGATTCCTTGGAATGGGAACCAAAAAATTCATCCATCCAAAGCAACCAGGAACTTTAAGATTATTCCTCAACATCAACACCTCAGGCCAGTGAGTGTTTGCCTTCACCTCTTGTCCCACTGCGATCACAGGCACAGGATGGCACTGCGAACACCTCTCTGAGGTGCTTCCAGAGCCCTGCCCTCTGTGATGCTGGGATGTCAGCATCCTTCCCACCAGTCCCCTTGGCACAAGCTGCTTTCCTCCCACATCACAAGCAGAGTCCCTGCTCTCTGCATTTGGACCCAAATTGTTTACAATGGGATGCAATGTCCTCCCTTCTCAAAGTGCCTTTAAGTGCACAGTGAACAATGGAACTCCAAGCACTGCCCAGCCCAGCCAGTGACACCCATCCCTTAGGCACCATGGCTTATCAAATCACCCTGCCCACCTAACAGCACAAAGAGCACAGTGACAACACAACAAAACACATGGGGTCCCCAGGGACCCCATTTCTCCAAAGAGCCAGACACAGCCCACCTGAACCCTGGAGAGTCAGGAAGAGGGGAAGTTAACACAGAGGAGAGAAAACGTCCCTGCTGACGAGGTGCAGCCAACTTCCAGTGAGAGTGCCAGTGGGGGATACAGCCAGGGAAAGGCTTTCTGCTGACGGGATCACTCTGTTTATCCAGTCCAACTCACCTCCTGGGAACAAAGCGGGTTTGTACTCAGCAGGAACAGCTTCCTCAGCATGTCTCTCCCCACCCCCAAGCCATGCCCCTGCTGCAGCCAGCACGCTGTGCCCTGGCCTCCAGCCATCCTCACCTCTGCTGTCCCATCCGTTTGCTCCTATTACTCTCCACTGCCTTCCCCATAGCACGTGGGCTCCTTGGGACACAGGCTGTCCCTTTGTCACCAGCTTTGTGCTGGCTGTATAAACAAAGAGCCCAATATCCAGCAGCCGACAGCACTCTGCCACCAAAAGAGATGAATGGACTGGAGTGAATCAGGAGCACAAAGAGCTGCAGTTCAGGATAGCAGAAACCTACCGAGGCGGAAGGAGTAACAGTATTAAAAACATGACCATGTGGAGCAGAGAAAAAGATGGAAGAGCCATCAATTAGCTTGGAAATACTAAAGACAAGTAAGGATCCTTGGGCTGTTTGCGGTGGGGTGGCTGGGACATGCTTTTGCATGCTGGGAACAGGAGAGCAGCAGCAAGAGGCGCAGCAGTAGCAGGCCCTTTCAGGCGCCTGGGGCTGCTCTCCACCCTCCCAGACAGGCTGCCGACTGAGCTCAGGGTCCTAGGAATCCTTGCCATACTCTGAATATCCAAACTTCACTGCAGCACCAAACAAAGAGGGGAAAAGGCACTGTATTTCTTCTGTTAAACGTGTAATGTAAGAATGGGCTTAGGCATGCAAGGATTACAGCATGTGTGCTGCAGACCCCGATCCTGGCTTTGCTGCAGCCACTGCGGCTGAGGATGTGGCCCTCCCACTGATCCTACCTATGAGAACAGGAGTGTCACATCCTTAACACACCTGCAGCTCTGGAGACTCATAATTAAAATATGGAAGATTTTCCAACAGGACAGAAGATTGAGAGTGACAGGCAGGACTGCAATTGCTCCACCATGTAGGTATTAATTACAGTTCATATCAAAAGCATTCCCTGAGAGCCAGCTTCTAAGAAAGTGTGAAGTAACTTCTAAAACTGCCAAAAAAAGAATCCCAACAGGCTCATGTTCCCTCAGCAGTACCAAGAAGAGCAGGATCACTCCCTGACTCCATCCAAGTCTAGACAGTATACCCCTGTATTCACAAGCAGTGAATCAGTCTTGTGGAGTTTGCTTGCTCCATGACAAGAATTGAACACAAAATATTATGTTTTCCAGGACCTTGGCCTTGTCCTACTCCATGCAGTGCTGTCTGCCAAATTTTCTACAAACCCCCATCTAGAGAAGGAAGCCTCCCAACATATTGCAGACTGGAAACTTACTGAGTCCAACTCTTCAGGCTTAATAGCGAGCCCGAGCTTCTCCCAAATTCACCCTAGACGTGGTGAAAACAAACATTCAGCAACAGCTCACGAAGAGGCTCCAGAAGGAAGAGCAGACTGCAGGGAGAGCAGAGCTCTGCCTGTGATCCCCAGTGAGTCACGGCTCCTGACAGCTGGCCAAGCACCATCCCCTCTCACCTCAAGGATGGGTGATCCCTGCCGGCCAGGGATCCTGCTGGCCAGAGGGAAGGAGGGAGGGCTCTGCCACAACTGAGCAAGCTCAGGGATTTCATGCTGGAGGAGGTCAGGACTGCAAGGCGCAGGATTCCTGCCCCCACCCAGCAGCAGACCTGCATCCAAAGAGAGCCTCACTGTGAAAGTATGAAGTTGTGGTGCAGCAGCAAACTCACCCTGCTGAGAACACACAGGCTCTGTCTCACTGCCTGATCCTGCACAAACCAGGTAACGTGTTCCTGGTGCCGGACCGCAGCCTGCCTGGTGCTAAGCTCTGGCCTGACACAAAAGCATTGTGCAGCAAGGCAGAGAGCAGATTCCCAGAGCATTAATCACCCGCACAGCCTGCCTGCTTGCATGCTCAGCACACAGTAACATTACCTCCATGGAAGACTGCCTATCCCATTTTGCCATTAGCTCTGGAGCGTGTCTGGTCCAGCATGGGCTGATGAAAGGAGGGGCCAGAACAAAATGATGGCTATTAACTCTGTTACAACACTGTTTTGAGACCTTAGGCACAGACTGGATCAAGTCACCATAGTCAAGAAAAGGCATTTACAGACTGACAACTTCTTGTATCTCTCCTCTCTTTTTGCAACTGAAATTGCGCAGGGTAAGAAATCTCAAATAATGGACTCACCAGCATCACAAATAATTGTCAGGCACTTGCTCAAAGTACCATCACTTAGATGGAAGCAGGCCTACTAAATCCTTGCTGAAGCAAGGATTTCAACCACTTAAGATATAAGGCAGCAATGTGAAGAGATGATTTTAGGCTGATTACAAAAAGTATTAACAGCCCGAGAAAAAAGAGAGACCCAAAGGATTTGAAGACAGCTAGTGGTATTCCTGAAGCCAGTGGTATTCCCAAAGGGCTACTCAGACCATGAGATAAAAACCAGTAAAGGATGGATGCCGCAAATTAGCAGCAAGGCAATCAAACTTAGCAGGTGCTATCACCATTTGTTTTCCCTCTCAATAATACATTTCAGTTTCTCACTGAAGAAGCAGCACTGACTATGGTCAATATGATAGCACCATAACTGAAAAACTAACATTTCACCAACAGACCAAAACGTGCCATGTGGGCTTCCACAGGCATGCTGGATTTGCACAAGAGGGACAAGTGGATTCTTGGGCAGCAGATGTCTCAGCCTCTTTAAAAACCTTACAGCCTGCATGAGCAGTAGACTAGGAATGGGTCAGACTCACAGAAATGTACAAAAAGCAAGCTTGTCACAGAATGATTAGAGAAATGAATATTAAAAATATTAAATATCACCAGTGATATTTTTTTTAAAACTACACCCCCCCCTGCATTTCACCTACATCTTTTCATGCCTCCTTCCACTCACTGTAGCTTAATGTCTGTTCACTGGAAAGGCAATCCACTCCCAGAGACAGCAATGTCCCTCAGCTCTGTTCAGTGCACCCTCAGGCTGCTGGATCTGGCTTTGACAAGAGATACGCTGCAGCTCTCACCGTGCTCTTCAGGATCAATACATAGCGCACAGTGGGAGGGACACAGGAGTTACACTTGGCTTCACATGTCATTGCGTCAAGAACTGAAGCTTACTAACTACATGCTGAGGCAGTTCTACCTTTTTCCTCTGTTCCTCCCTATGTTCACCAAATCTGGACAGCCCTCCTTCCCTCCTCTATACCCCACTGCATCTGCACAGTCCTCATCCACACTTCTAGGGTAGGACATGACACGCACACTAGCACGCTCTGACTGCTCTTGCCAGCCTTCAGAGCTGTCGCCACATGCAGTGACTCTCCCTGCTCAGAGCAGAACATGTTGCTCTGCAAAGCTCCCCGATGTCCCTGCACATTCCTGGGTGGAATAAACAATACCCCCTCGAGCCAAGCTGCCTGGGCCCCAGCTGGAGATGTTGCCATTGCAGGAACTGCAGCTCTGGCAAACCGCAGAGCTGACCCTATGAATCCCAACTACAAATGATGCAGCAAGCAGGACAAAAACCCAACTAATGGTGTTGGGGAGAGGAGCCTTCTTCCACCAGCAAAATGCTGATCACTGCAGCTTCTGTTAGGACACGCTGCTTGCCTCAGCAGATCCCAGAGTCCCCCTGCTGAGCTTCACACAGTGGGAAATGAGATCTCTTCTGCACTCCATCTCCAAACCCCATATGGCTCCCAGGTGGTAGAGGAATCTCCTCACTTCAAAAACAAATAGCCTCTCTTGCTTTGTCTGTGATCTACCAAAAATCATTGAAATTAATTCATTTGGGATCACCAAGCCTTCCAGAACTAAGGCTACCATCAGCAAGGGCCGCGGAAGCAAGCTCTGGCCTCCCACCACATATGCGGTGGTTTGGGGTATTTGCCATGGGAGCTCTGCCATGTACCACACAAGTCATTCAAACCACTGCTTCTCTCCAGCTGGGCTCTGGCTGTCACAGTGTTCTCACTGGCTCCATTTCAAGATGTGGCTGAAGGCAGGCTGCTGGTGTTTTTGGGGGCTAAGTGTGGCATAGGAAGGAAGGAAGAGGGGCTTGTGCTGGACCAGAAGGCAAGCAAATGAAAGTCATCTGGAAACTAGAACACAGCATCAATTTTTAATGCAAAGCAGAGCACCTTGCCACAACATGTGAGCAAGACGACTGTGATGGATATTTAACCTCCGGCACTGGGGACCTAAGCATGCAAAGACCAGAACAACCAGCTTAGGTGACAAGTGTTTCCCAAATTCTGAATCGAGTGGCTGCACACACCATACAGACCCTGTTACTGAACCCTGTCTTCTCTCACCCCAAGGTGCATGTTGTCTTTCTTGCCATTTTTTGTAGACAGACTAAAACAATACAACTTAGAAGAAGGAAAAGAAAAAACCCCAGGAGCAGCACCCTTCTACTGTGCAGTACCCATGGCTGGGCTCCTGGGGGCAAGTAGTATACAATTACAAAATTAGTTATTACACCTTGAGTACACGTCCAAAACAAGTTGAACTGGACATTCCTTAACACTGCAGCACTTGATTTTGCACCCTGAACAATATTCTTCCAGATAACTTTTGGACAGAAGCCCATTATGATGCATTGATTGCTGGGCAGGGAGTCCAGAAATCTGGAAACTATTTGAGTTTAACTTGGAAGCTTTGCTCTTAACCCACCATCACTCCTGCTCTGCACTGCCTGTTATCTCCAAAGAACCTTGAGCCCCAGAAGGGACTCTGCTGATACCTGGACCTTTCAGATTTCCTAGATGCTCCTGCAAAGGAAGCAATGAATTTTATTTCCTAACAGAAAGGTTCTAAAAATAAGACAAGTAAAAGCTGTGTCACTCAGAAGTGGGGTTGAGCAACCCTTAGAATGTGATTAGAAATACACTTTTGCTGGAGGATGAAGGGAAATTACCAGTCAAGGTAGTGAAGTGCTAAGGTAAGCACAACTCAGGCTGTCCCACCCAAGCTCATATCACCACTGTCACAAAGTCTGTCTGAATAGTCATCCACTGCAGTGACACCTCACCTGCACTCAGAACCCTGAGATGTCACACAGCCACACCTCCCATGACAGCGGTGCTCTGCAAATCTTTGAGCATCGCTCTTTTCCTCTGCCCTATTGCTCAGTTCCTCCCATCCTATTGCCATCTTAACAGTTCTTAAAAACTGTTGGACATTCGTACTAGCTTTTAACGTCACTGCTAATTCCAAGTGGAGCAGCTGGAAAGAGAACTGAAACCTTTGGCCTTGGCAGAGCAGAGGATTTCACAAACAGAACAGCAGTGGCCAGCTCAGAGACGTGGGCATTACTGGTGCCATGGAGGGCTTCTCGCACAAGCAGGATGTATTTAGACACTGCCCAGCACGACTCGCAGCCTGAGTGAGTCAAGATGAGGGGGCTGATGGTGACGTCTTGCAGCACGGCACGGCACAGAAGCTGTATTTGGCAAAGCATCTGCAAAACTGCAAATTCTGTATCTATGATCTCTTTCAAACAGAGGAAGACAGAACCACAATGGAAGCAAAGGAGAGGATGGCAGATGCAATGGGAAAGAGATCCTTTTCAGAAGAAACTGAAGGTTATGGAATCATGACAAACCTCAAAACAGATGTTTTGTTTAATACGACACAACTAAAAGGCTTCCTAGGTACCAGGGCAAGGAGAACGAGACATGAAAGGACAGAGGTGGGGGGAGTACTTCAAACACCAGGAACAGCAGCAGAGGTGTTTGAACCCATTGCATTAAGGACAAGATCAGCTGAGGCACCGCTTACGGTCAGCAAAAAGTACAGCAAAGCAGCAGCAGCTGCACCTCAGATTGTGCTGAGGGTGACCCAAGCCTCCATCCCCTGGCAAGGCCACCGGAGCAGGCACCTCCAGTTCATCTCTGCTAAAACACAAGGCAACTGTATCAGGCTGAGAGCTATGCAAGAGGGATTTGCATTTGCTGGAATGAAAACAAACAAGGAACTCTCATAAGTTTCTCTTCTCACGCTGGCTCAGAGTGGATGGCCTCAGAAGAGGATGTGGGAAAGGTACAGGCTGCAGCCTGGAGCTTCTGCTATCTGTGTACAACCACCTGTGCCACTCTTCACCAGTGCTACCACTCCAGGCTCCCTGCACCAAACCACTCTGAGACACCTACATTGTTTCTAAAGGTCCAGGTGCTCCCCTGCAACCAGCTACCTGCCTGTTTGGTGGCCACCCAGGTTACCCTGTCCGCACAGACACGGCTTAAGAGACGCCAATCCCAAAGGATGCAATGTGCGGGACAGAAGGGCGGTTCCCGCTGTGCCGCACAGCTCCTCCGTGCTGCCGAGGTGCCCAAAGTGCTTCCAGGGCAGCACGGGCGCTACGGGATAGAGCCGGCCGGGAACAGCGAGCACACAGCTGGGCACCCAGGGGCATAGAGCCACAGGGTGCCCAGCCCAGCTACCGGGCGAAGAAAGCGCAGCCACCCGAGCTCGCAGCACCCCGCGAACCAGCGGCAACTCAGCCAGCGGCACCCGCCCCATGGCCCGGCCAGCGCGACCCACGGCAGCCCCGCGGCACACGGCAGCCCCTCGGGGCGCGCAGGGCCGCGGGCTCGG